>NQLW01000844.1:262534-282499 GCA_002312845.1 Kalanchoe fedtschenkoi
ATTTCTCCCTGATACAAGTTCGCAATGTCCTTTTCGAGACTAAAGAACCTTGTTTCATTAGATCCTCCTAGCTGGAGATTTAGGGCAGACCATGCCGCTGCAACATCACTTGAATGTAAAATCGAGCCAACAATTTCTTTCTAAATTGAACTAATTAGCCAAGACATGACTACATCGTTGCATTTCTGACATTTCGAGTGCAAAACAACATCAACAGGTTTCAGATACTTCCCGTGCACAAACCCTAATTTGGATCGTGCTGAAAGTGTGATTTCCATGGAACGTTTCCATTTGATGTAATTCTCTGGTCTAGTTAATATTTCACTGATAATTCTATGTCCAGTGACCTCCGCTACACTAATGAAGTAAGGATCATCACCAAATTGAGTTTTCGAAGCCATGGCTAGGGTTCAAGAGAAAGAACCTTTCGTTAGTTTGAGTAGCCAAGAAATGCACAAGAACGTCAAGGAAACGCACAGAAACTCACCGCAGTGATCTTATGCTCTGATACCATGTGAAATCTGCTCGTATAAGCTCACCGGAGAAGCGCCAGAGACTCGCCATAACGTTTGAGTGCGAAACAATAGGAGGAGATTTTGTGCAGAGCCCAAAATGTTGTGTATTTCATTAATTGGCTAAATGAAACGCTGTGTAGCGTTTATAGACAAAGTTCCCGCCATATAGTTAATAGGTGTAACTTCTGAAACTTATAATCAAGCCATTAATTAATTACATGATCACCCTTCAAGATTCAATTGAGACAATCGAGCCCCTCGTCCTCCTTTATAGTATGAAGATTTAACTTACATGAATTGCCTACAATCAATAATAATTAAACAACTCCAATATACAAAATTAAATTGAAATCATTATTTAAAATTTACGTCCACAAAAAAATTACATATTGTCCAAAAAAATGCCCATCTGCTGCACGTACATCACCTTGAATGGTAACTCAGGTTCTATAATTACATATATGATATAGTGTTTGGGTAGTATGTCGGAGAGCTGACGCTTCATTGAAATAAGTGCCGCCTTATCGATGGATTGTACAACTGCCTCACGAATCTAGCTTTATCTGCGAATTACATATATGATAGGTTTTATATCACAAGGTAACCAATTAAACCTCAAAAAATCAAATTTAATCAAAGGCCTCATTCGCTCTAGGTCAATTCAAATTCAGAATCCGAGCAGTGAAATCAAACACCAGAAGTACTTGAAACATCATCACATACGTTTAATAATAAGAGAGATTCATTGAGCAAAAGCATATAGAGTCTGTCATGTCTAGCAACATGACTAACAAGGTTGTTATCAAAATGAATGATATACTAATTATTTTTACACGTATAAAGAGAAATATCGTTGTCTAAATGAGAAATAGAAATGAGGTTTCTCCTCATGCTTAGAACATAAACGACCTTATGAAGACTAAAGATGAAACCGCTCTCCAGAATTAATAAGAGTGATCCAATAGCCTCGACTTCACCTTCTTTCCGGTCGCTACTTTAAGGTTTCTCTCCAACTTTCTTAGTGTCTGAACAGTATGGAATCCCTGTAATAAATTAATAACGTGCACAGTAGCATCTGAGTCAATTCACCAAAAATTCATTGAGTAATCAACATAAAGGGATTCATCAGTGAAGAAAATTTCACAATTCTTACTCTCGGCGAGCCAATTCTTAAAGCCTGCACATTTTCTTCTAATTGTGCCCCTCTTGCTTTATAAGAGGCAAATTAAGGATGGAGCTTGTGTCTTAGTTTTTCAATGCCATGAAGAGCTGCACTCCACCTTAGGAGAGAAATTCAACTTCCTTTTGGCTTTGTTGTCAGCCTGATTTTTCTTTTTGCCATGGCTAAGATTATTCATTTGGTCTTTCTTATCTTGTGAAATCTTCTCTTACTCTTGGACACAACATCCAATCAATTCCATCATTATCTACTTATCTTTCTGAATATTATAATTTATCTTAAAGGCGTTATATTACTGAGGGAGTAAAATCATGATAAAGTGAATTAGGAATCCAACAGAAATGGCCATGTCCACAATTTTAAGCTTAGCGGTCATGTTAAACATTCTCAAAATGGGCTCCCTTATACTTCCGGACAGGCCCGATCCTGACATTTCGGGGGTCTTAGGCTGGAGAAAAAATTAGGCCCTTCGACATGTGGAAAAATGTTTATTTTTTTATATAATTAATTTCATTAGATAAAAGCTTCATTACTTTAGTAAGAAAAAACATTTGTTCCTTCATATTCTTTTTAATATCAAACTCCTTAAACTAAGACAAATAAGTATATAATTAATATTTTAATGTAATGATTATAAACTAAAATTTTTATTATATTCATAGGAGGTAGTACACTAAAAAATAATTAAACTATATATTATACATAATCAAATTTGAACATATGAGTATAATTAAAATATATATTATACATAATCAGATTAGAACATGTGAGTATAATGACTTGATTGTGAGTGGATAAAATTTTTACTCGAGAAGTCTAAGTTCGATTCCTCCTGCAACTGAATATATTATAATTTTCATTGATATGAAACTAATATGATTTTGGTCCCTGGAGGAGGCAGGCCCTAGGCCGTTGCTGGCTTGCCTACCTTCTGGTTGAGTAACTTCTAAATTGTTTTTTAACTTTTGCATGATAGTTCACGAAGTTCTCTGAATAGGGAACTGCTCCCTCCTTGATAACATTGCTTATGATAGTTTTTATTAAAATAAGACATAAGCGGTTGGACCGCTCCCACTTTTGAGAACATGCATCACAAATAACCTTATAATTCTTCTCATTAGAATCAGGAGGAGTGGAAGCATTGTCGCGTAAGTCATGGTCTAAGTCAAGAACACTCATTACCAATTCAATTCTTTCTTTCCAATTAAGTAGAAAAGTTAACATCGTTAAACTAAATAATCCCAACAATGTGGCTAGCAATATTTGAGGCTTAAATAACTAAATTAGAAAAGATACATCATTAGTAAATATAAGAAAGCAATGCCACACATGAAATTAATCCTACATTGTTTTCATTAATCACATGCTAATAGAAGTTCTAATCCAAATCACTATTAGGTAGAATTGAATAAGAACTTTAAATCATTAGTAAATAAGGAAAATTAATAATAATACCACATGATTATAATTACTTTTAGTTAAAGAATAATCGAACATTATTAAAATAAGGGTTAAAACCCAAAAGGGGCCCTGAACTATCGCCACTTACCCAATTGCGGTCAGAACTACCACGATTTTCAAAAAGGGTGCGATGAAAACAAAATTGGACTTATTTTTTAAAATAAAATTTACCATCACATTCCTAAACTAATATTATTATAAGACTTAGATTTGTGAGTGAAAATTACGTCGTTTGGTTATCAAAAGACATCGTTTTCTTTATGTGCACAAAACGATATAATTTATTTTGATAATTAAATAACGTAATTTTCACACACAAATCTAAGTCTTATAATAATATTAATTTAGGAATGTGATGGTAAATTTTATTTTAGAAAATCAGTCTAATTTTTTTTTGATTGCACCCTTTTCGGAAATCGTGGTAGTTCTGACCGCAATTGGGTAAGTGGTGGTAGTTCAGGGCCCCTTTTGGGGTTTTCCCCTTAGAATAATCATGTAAATCACAACATCATAAGTTCAATCCCTATTCAAAACATCACGTTGGTTCCATTTTAATAAGAGATTATCAACTTCAAAGGACAATTCTTCCCTACACTCGGTTGAGTACAGACTACTCGATTAAGTAAAAATATTATTTGTTCGAGTATAGGCCGCTACTCAGTTGATTAAAAGTTAACTCGAATTGTGTCACATTTAGAAAAGTTCTGAGTGTAACAAACTAATTATACTTAGTCGACTATAATTCATTATACTCGGTCTAGTACTGTTACTCTATCGAGTAAAATCTTACTCAGACCGTGTGAGACTCGGAGAAATTTCTAAGCATCTTAAACTCATTTTACTCGATCAAGTAGAATTCAAAAGGGAATTCTACTCGGTCTAGTATAAGGTACTTGATTGAGTAGAATCTTACTCGGTTGAGTATATACCTTAATCCTATTCATCTAAAAAATTTCAGCATTAGTCATAAATCATATAATTTCATAATAAAAAGTTATATTAAATTAAAATTTAAAACACAAAAACTGTATTGTAGAAAATTTAAGAACATTCAACATCATACCATGACAATCAAGTTTTAGAGTTTTAACTAAGCTCCAAAGTTTTTTTGGCCATCTGGTGTCATATAATATAACCCACATGTACGAGAATTGAAAGAAACATAAACTTAAGTTAACAATTTCCAGATCTGGATGGAAAAGAAATATAAATAAATCTAAATCTAACTGATAAAAAATTAATATCTCTAACCGATCAAACATGATTCATGGTTAGACTAAGAAGGCTACTAATACTAAATATTATATCTTAGTAAACACGATATTGATGAAACCCATCAACATGAGTAACTTATCCTAACAATATCAACACCTAAACTAAATACGAAAACATAATACTGACCGGTGTTGGAAGAAGTAGACATCATATGGATGATTTTTTTGGACTTCAGATGGCGGAGAATTATTGGTGGTGACGGTCTTTCAATCACTTCAACGCCTCTAATTATTGGAATTTGCTTATTTGAGTTTGTCGGACAATACACTCGTTATGGATTGAGATACTTCTGGTGTTTCTTATGTCCCTTATAAAGTGGCGCTGACCGCTGAGCGATGGGGACTGAATCCCTCATTACTAAGAAGTCCCACTGATCGCAGGCTTAATGTAATGGACCTTCACATGGGCCTGAGATTAACCCAACAATCCTGATACACTCAGCACATCTTTGAAGGGAGTCTGTCCTTTGTCTATTCTGTTGCTTAATTCATCTGCTGAGCTATGTTTTGGTATGGTTTTCTGCTGCCATTTTGCTGCTGCCATGTCCCATGTACTGAACTATGTTTTTTGGGTGATTGTTGCTATTTTGGTTTGGTTTTCTGCTGCCATTTTGCTGTGGCTTTGTCTCATACTACGAAGTCATATTAGGAAGTTCATTTTGCTAAGTTTATGGTGCTATGTTTAGCTGAGCTTATGGTACGGTTTTGCTGCCGTTTTGTTATTCTATTATGTAGACTGTTTGATTTTAAACTAACTTTAGACTATTTTATGAGCTATTGTTTAATTTCAAAATTGAGGTATGCTCTTCTATTATGCTTATGTTGCCTTTACTCAGTTTGTACATTGTTTTATGATGAGCTGAGTTTACTGTTCTTCGTGTTTGTTATGCTTGCTCATGGCTAGTGTAATACCTCCGCTTGTTCATGGCTTGTTTACTGCCTTTGCCTGTTCATGGCTTGTTTAGTGCCTTGGATCAATCCTTTAGCTTGTTATGCTGTCTCTTCATTCCTGTTATGTTTACTATATATCTTTTCATATAAACTGTCAAGTTTCATTATGCACTGTAACTGCATTTGCTACTCATTTTATGATGAGCTGATTAGTGTATTGTTTACTTTTTTTTTGTTTCTTCACAAGCATGAGTTTGAGACGAAGGAGGATATGGACCTATCCGTTTGAGCCAGCCTTGAAGCCAGAAGATGGACTTACATGTTGAATTCAAAGAACAGTAGCCAAGAAACAAGTCATTTTGTTTCTCATAGCTTAATGTTTAGGATTAAATTCTGATTGAGTTATTTTTGTATACTTTTCGTATCCTAATATAGTACTGTCTTTAAATAATATAATAATTTGATTTCATAAATATTATCTGATTTTTTATTATTTTAATTTATTTTGAATAAATTTCTCAACATGTATTTCGTTATAGGAAACATTGATAAATTTATTGCATTTGGATACCTAGCTTTGTTGTGTTTGAAAATAAATTAATATGACACCATTACATTCCAAAATCAGTTTAATATTGCATTTTATTTCGTTATAGGGGCCCTGAACTACCGCGGTTTATCCAATTGCGGTCAGAACTACCATGATTTCCAAAAAGGGTGCAATGAAAAAAAAATTAAACTGATTTTCTAAAATAAAATTCACCATTACATTCCAAAATTAATATTATTACAAGGCTTAGATTTGTGTGTGAAAATTATGTCGTTTGGTTATCAAAATAAATAATATCGTTTTAAGCACATAAAGAAAATAACGTTTTTTGATAACCAAACAACGTAATTTTCACACACAAATCTAAGCCTTATAATAATATTAGTTTTGGAAAGTAATGGTGAATTTTATTTTAGAAAATCAGTCCATTTTTTTTCATCGCACCCTTTATAGAAATCATAGTAGTTCTGACCGCAATTGGGTAAGTGACAATAGTTCATGGCCCCTTTTGAGTTTTTCCCCTTAATATAATACCTAATGTCAACGCTCAACAAATGTGTTGCATATAAGTATAGTCAACACAAAAAGGCAATGGGAAATAACTGATACCTGAAAGTTGTGTGTTGCCTCTACCTTTGTGTTGCCATTACCTTATTTTTTCTATTGTTGAAAAGTGTTGCCTTTACAAAAATTGCACAGTCTCTAATAGCAGTAATAACTTTTGGCAGCAGGTGAATTTGCGTTATCTTCATGTTGCATTAGATAAAAAATAATAACATTTGGCCTGAGGCAACGTATTTCAGTGTTTTCGTGTGTAAAGTTTTTTAAGTGGTATTATGTAGATTTAGAAAATAATTTGTTGTTGGTTTGCATGAGTGTATGAGCGTATGGCTAGTTAAGTTTTGAGTGTGACATTTTGCAAGTATGATTTGTTTTGTGAGATCCTAAGGAGGAGGAGCGAGCGATCATATGGGTGTTTGGCATTCGAATAATTTCGCACATCAACAATGCGTTTAATAGTTTGTTAGGGTGGAGAGGCCTCTCCTCTCAACCCGGCACGCGCAGCAGAACGACGACATGATACACTCACACGAGTAACACGCACCAACACACAATAATATGAATAAATGACGAAAGAAACACATGATATTTTTTAACGTGGTTCAGCTCTCCAACAGAGCCTACGTCCACGATCTCCACTATTGATAAATATGTATTACAAGAATGACCTCACAACTCAATACTCTTGAATACAGACCTCTCAACTCTCTCATAGATTTTCTCTAACAAAAAACCTATAAAAACTCTACATCACTCAAGAAGAATCCCTCATGAATTCTCCTGGAGGACTCCCACCGAGTCTCTCAAATTATTCCTACCACTAGGACATCCTATTTATAGGATACTAATATTAAATCAAATAGAATTTCTAATCCTACCAAAACAGTAATTTAGTAACCTACTGATAATAGGATTCCTAATATTAATCAACGTCCAAATAAGTTGATTATCTATTCCATCTTCATATTTAGAAATCTAGTCAATTTCCAACATAATTCATTGAACCTGAAACTTATAAGGAGATGTTGGACACCTTAGTAACTAACACTAAACTCAAGGTGGATAGCGCACAACACTTATAGTCGAAAGAGTGAGACGTTGGAACTTGGATAGTCGAACTATAGGTGGTTTATCAAAGCCAATTTTCAAAGAGAGATTGATTACTATATTTAATAACGTTTCACATATGCATATTTTATTGATTTTACCAAAACAACTTTGATATTACATAACTTAATTTATTTCATTGAAAAAAAAGACTAAGTTCAAAGCTCTCACAATAGTTAAGTCATTCGAGGTTGATCATTACAATTCGTGACAAATACTTGGTGTTTAAAGCATGATGAGGATGGATGGGTAGGTATATCGTATTAAATCTCCTCACTTTATCATGTTTGTCAACACACAATGCTTATTTGATTCTTACATTTTTTACATATCTAGCATTGTACAGAGAAAGCTGTGCAAGAAGATGGGTCCAGCTCCGAAGATTGAGGGAAAGGATATGGACTTGAACTCTCTTGAACTTGGTACATCGACTCATAGGCAGGGAGTGCTGAGCCTAATATGGGGTCTGGTGTGTGTGGGTATGAGTTACTCACAAAGTTGGAAATAGCTCGAGGAAGATTACTGACCTCTCATGACTATAGATTTGAGTCATAGTGAGTAAGAAAGACAACTGAGATAATAGATAAAGCTATTCTAGTCTTATGTTTGCTTCATACATAATTCCTCATTTATCAGTGTCTTTTTCCCTTTTGCTGGTTCTTTCATCACGAACATGAGCAACAAGATGAATATGTCACTATGATGAGAGAAATATCTTTGGGCCCCTCAATGAGTCAAGAGTTAGAAATACACAGGCATGCTCAAGCGGACTGAATGTCAGTCATTTTATATGTTAATCTTATTCAGAGATAGAGAAACATGATTAAGCCTACTAAGGATAACACGTCATACTTTCTTATGCTTATTTAAGATTTTTAGTGTCTACCCACTAAAGCAGTTACTAACTTTTTTAAATAAGGTGGATACCATTATATTTTGTTAATTTGGAATCAAAAGCCTTATTCATAGAAATAAAAAGAGACAACTCATTTGGCCTTTTAAAGGAAAATAAATCAATGTCGTATAATACAAAGTGTGCATAGCATCTAACGATTTCACATCAACAGAAAAATTTAACATGAAAGATGACATAAAGTTGTCAATTTGATGAGCTTGATATGGTGCTCTATCTGCCGCGTTGTTTGCTTCTCTCAGTCACTAACTTATGATGCTTAAGGTATTGGTTTACTCAATAACTTAATTTATTAGTAATTAGGGATCATAATGTCTTACTAGAGGCTACTTATGATCATCAGGCTTTAGTCCATGAATAATTAAGAATAAACCTATATATTGCATATAATCAAGCAATGAATATATATTTGAGTCAAAACCAAATAATAAGATGAAGTCTGGATATGATTTGGTTCAATCCGCGCATGAATAGGATAAACCCAATGAGTTAAACTCATGGGTATGACCCATGGATAATATCACTTTAGATATTGGACTTGGCTTGTGATGAGACCATATTTGACGTCTCATTCATATTTAACTAACCTAATTCTTGCACATTCTTTTGTGTTATGTATCGATGCTAATTTTTATATTACAGACTTATTTTAGATCTTTGTACAGAAAATGCTAAAAATGGCAGTTTCGGACGACAAACGAAATCAGAAAGAAGACTGAGTATCATTCAAGCGCAAAGAGCCATACGTCACTGTTGCGCGGGAGGGTGAGGCTGATGTGTCAAATGAAGAACAGAAGGGAAGAAGATGGCATGTCCCTAGCAGCATGAGAGAGCCGTGCGCAAGGTAGGCAGAGCACGTGCGCGCGAAAGAGATGCAGTTTTCTAATTTGAGCTGCAGAATGTTTCCAACTTTTGAGGAGCATAACTTTTTTACCTAGATGTCTAATTTATGAGTTTCAAGATACTACATAAAGATCAAAAGACTATCTAATAATTTTTATTTAGAGTCCAAATATAAATCTCGACAGATAACTGCCAGATTCTTTGACAAAGTCGTTGGACTGATATGCATCCTAAAATTGACTCAAACTTTACTTCTGATTTCCATAAGTGTAGAAGTCCAAAGTTTATCAGTATCTCCGGAAGATTTACATGCAGAACAAGCCCAGATTCATAGCTTAACATCTAATCTACCTTACACCTATATATAGAGGGCCTAATTAAGGAAAATATATATAGATAGAGATAGAGACGAAAAGAGGCCGAACCTAGATCACATCAAGGCCATATTCTCAAGCCTGAGATAATCATCCAAGGAGCAGTGGAGAGCAGCAATGGAGTTCAACCTAGCTTAGGTCTGAGTAAGATACTAGTCTATACTCTTTTACTTATATTTATGTCTATGGCCCTTAGTGGCTAAATTCTCTTGCGTAGTTCGAGTGTTGTAAACTTGTGATAATTATTGTGAGATAGTTTGTGCTATTAAAATCTGTTTATGTTGATACATTTACTGGCTTAATTCTGAATGATTGTGATAACTTGCATGACAACCAATGTGTGTAGTGCCTCGTTGCATTAAGCCTAGGCTTTTTTATGAGATTGCGACGGCGAGAGCCAATGCCAATAAGATAAGAACTCATAGTAACGTATCCTAAATTCTGCGAAAATAACATAACTTAGTCTGAAATTTCTATCACCGTAGCATAACTGCGTATGTATTATTGCTAGGGTAACAACTTACTGAAGTATGTTAAACATATATAATTCATATCACTGGCTTAAGGGTATGATGGTTGCAGAATAGGAGCAATTGCTTACATGCTAAAATATGTGATTTATATTTTACTAAATTTAGTGCATGAATAGAATTTTTAACCTTCTGCATTGCTGTTCAATAATCTCACAAGTTAAAGTTATTGGAACTACACGTTTCTCTATCTGATTTCTTATCTTGTTTTCTTTAACTAAACTGAAACCCCCATAATCTCGAGTTTTTTTTACTATCTTAATTGTTTAAATTGCCTTAGTTACTAAAGTTCACAACTCATTCTCTATGGTTCAACCCTGTACTTGCTACTTACTAGTGAGATCAAAATTTATAAACTTATTTGCATAAGACTCTCGACGATGGTCTTATCAAATAAGCGTCGTTGCCGAGGATTGAGGCAAGTTGATACTTTGCTGATCAACCGTGTTAGTTTTTAGTAATTTTTTTGTCTGTTAGAGTCTAGTCATGCGAGTGGTTAATTAACTTGAGCGCACAGCTTATTTTATTATGTAGTTTTTTTTTATTTTGTTGAGTCACCACGTGTGCGACCACAAGTTGCTGAGCGTGCAGGATCTCTCTAAGTCTCTGTCAGATTTACCTTCTTTTATTTAAATTGCTCGCTATCTGCACTAACCCCAGAGACCAGCATTGTTGAGTCCATGAATGATAATTTTCAGGACAATCCATTTCCATTCCCATTCTATGATACCCTTGAAGAATTGATTCATCAAAGAAATTGCGTAGCAAGAGAGCCACTAGCTCAAGTGGAGATGGCAGTTCAACAAAACCAGCCTAAAAGAAGAACATTCAAGGAGATCACAGCTCCGACATTCCATGATCAACTCTTATGCATCATAGCTGGAGACGACAAAGACATTGAAATTATGCGAGGTGTTATACACCAACTCCCTAAATTTTGATATACGCTAGGGGAGAATGTTTAGTGTCATCTTCGAGATTTCAATGTGGTTTGCAACATATTAAAACCAATAGGACTAATCAAGATCAATTCATGTTTTTAGCATTCCCGTTTTCATTAGACTATGCTAAGGAAAGGCTACTGTATTTGCCTGCAGGAATCACCACACGGAACAAGATGGAAAAAGTTTTTCTTGTAAAAGATTTTTTTGCAGGTCGAGCATCTCAAATCCGGAAGAAGATATGTAGAATCAAGCAATAGCCAGATGAGACAATCTATGATTACTATGAACACTTCAAGAGACTGACCACCAAGTGCCAAAACCATAATTTCTCGGACAAGAACCTACTTGAGTTCTTTATTGAGGGTATGCTGCGATAAGAGTGGAGATTATTAGAAGCATCAGTAGGTGGGAGCATTCAGAATAAATACCTTGAGGATATTTGAGGCATTATAAAGGAAATGGCCGAGAACGCACGAATAACCACAAGACCCCGTGGGGTTCTCAAGGTTGCCACAACTGAAGCAGGCAAGGAATCTACCCAAATATCATCTATGTCAGCTCCACCATCTGAATTTTCAGAGGTGAAGATCATGATGCAGGAATTGATTCAAGCTATGAAGCACAATCTTGCACGTCATTGCAATATTAAGATTCTGTGCAGTAACAGTATCAACATAAATAGAATTTATAAGCACAAATTATCTCACAATAATAATCTCAAATTTACAGTACCTGAACTACACAAGAGATTTAACCACTAAGGGTCATAGACATATTGCTATGGGCTAGGCTTTTTACCTCTTTTTTAATAAAATCTAGTTTTTTTAAAGAAAAAACTACATAAGAGATTTAGCCACTAAGGGTCATAGACATAAGCATGAGTAAAAAGGCTGAAAAAATCCTTACAATCTAACTCAAACCTATGCTATGATGAATTCCTTGCTTCTCTCCACTACTCCTTGAATATTCTTGACTGCACGTCGAAGATTGCACCTTAAGCACGAGGTTGGAACTCCACACAACACACTTGAATTATGAGGTGGAGGATGTAGGTTGAGTAGTTTGGACTTAAGCTATATGTTGATGAATATCTTCTGATGAATATCTTCAGGATATAATGATAAAAGTTAGACATATTGGCTTATAGAAATCAGAATCGTATTTGGAGTCGAATTAGGAAGCTTCCTATCCACCAACATTTACTGTCCAACTAGTAAGAATCTATTGTAAACTAAGAATTGACCCCTTTTAGAAAATATTAGATAATTCTCTTAAATTTCTATAACCATTTGAAACGTATGAATCGAACTTTTGGTCAGAAAGTTATGGCTTTTGAAAAAATCTATATTTTGCTAACTTGGGATTTGGAAATATTGCATCACATGCACGTGTCATGTCTCAACCGCACGCATGGCCAATGCCTTATCAGCTCTCTTGCTTCTTTTCTTTATGTGACATGTACATCTCCCTTGTCACATCACCGCGCACGCAGCAGTTGTCCACTACACATGGCTCTTTCGTTCTGCTTACTTGTAGTCTCCTATCCGATTTACTTTCTTATCCTAATTTTGCTCAAAAAATTGCCATTTTTAGTAAATTTTCACATCAAGACCTAAAATAAGCATGAAATACAAAAACTAGCTAAAATTATTAAATAACACTCTCAAACGGTCAAGAATTAGGTGAGTTATTCATAAACGAGATAGTCAAGATTGGTCTCATCAGAGATGTATGCTTTGTGCTCCTCTATAGGTTCAGTTTCACTCCAACGGCGTGTTGAGTCTAAATTCATTATTCATTTTTATATATATTTAGAGAATAATTATGCTTAGTTATATTTTATCAGTAAGAAGTTATATAGTTTTAGTTTTAAAGCATGCACTAGTTATATCATTTCCTTATTATTGCTAACTATGTTAGACTTACCTTTCTTACATAACTTGTGATGATGGCTTGGTATGATTCATATATTAATATGCATGATTGCTAAGTAGAATTACTCCCTAGGATCAGCTACACTTAGATAGATGATTCAACCTCTTATTATTTGTTTAGAACTAGATAATTAGGATAGGAAATATTTGTGCTTAGATAAGCCCAATGCTCCTCGCATTTGACCCTGAACTAATGTGGTTATAAATTTTTATGACTCATATTAGACCCTTGCTTCCGAGGTGTGAAAATACTGCACTGTCAGTGTTACAGGCGCTTCGTGCCTAGATCTTTTGAATAAATTTGCTTCTATTTTTTTAAAAATCCTTCATCAATATAATATATCAAAAGTTGGAAGAATATCCTTAAGGCACCATGATATTGTTTAGACACATGTAGAATTCTATTTGTTGTTTACGATACAATGTGTAGCATGTTGGTCGCAAATAAGTGTGACTACATCTAGTCTATGGTACAATCTCTTTATGTTTTTTCATTTCTAATAGGTTTGTCTTTGTAGTCTATTCATTTTTTTTGTCTTACCTCTAATATTTAATAATGTGATTTCAAATGTTTTTTCCAATGTATCGCGTTTGTGCAACATCTGACTTGGAGGCTTGACAAGAAATGTGAATGGTATGGACTCCTTCCAACATCCTTCTAAATTAAATCTTTGATTCTATTCCAAACTCATTTTCTAGTCATAAATCTGAGCATCCACCTATCATGTGGTGAATGGATTTAGTGGATCTAGGTATTCTGTTGATCCTAAAATATATATAGTCTTTGCAAGATACATACAATTATGAGGGAGACATATTCTAGAGCTAGTGTATAAAATTTTATGACCATGTGTCAATCTGGAAGAAAAAGAATCATCCAAACAACATGTCTCATCACCTTTCAAGATGTGGCTGGATAAGACTCCTCATACTGGAAAATTATTGATCGTGTAGAATAAAGTAGCTCTTGTATTAAATGTTTCACACTTAAGTTTGTCATAAGTCTAGTCTACAATGAATCCATGTAAGCACAAATAAACTGCAATGAACTGCTGATTTATTTAAAGAAGCGCATAAATGGTTAGCAACATATAAACAAAACTGGATTTGATTACAAAACCGATGGAAAAAGACGCTCAAAAGATGTTTCAATGTTCATAAATTGATTAAAAAGAGCATGCTCACATATAATATAATTATTGGATCCGGAAATAATTAAAGTGAGGTTAGTAGTATATCTCTTCACAAACTGATCAGGGAAGCTGTCAAAGTGAATAAGCAGTTGTGATTATATTTGACTTCACCGGATCTCTTTATGGGATGATCAGACATGCAATGAAGAATGTGAATTCTAGTGAACTGCTCTAATCAGTAGGATTTGCATAATTTGTTGGTGCTAAAATGTGTCAACTTTATTGATTAAAGAGTGTAAAAGTGGTCGTCCAAATTTGGTTGCAATTGGTATGTCCATACGCACTTATTTGGGTGAGCATGAACAGTAAAAAAATCTTGTACTTGTGAAAATTTGCTTCAAAACGTGTAAGTTACTAGCACACATAAATATACATATATATCACTAATCTTATATGCATAAGGGTTTACAAATAAGCACCCAATTTGAGAATGAGAGCCAAGATTTCTTCCCTTACCATTGATACGTTTTCGTCAAGCAGATGATATATTGTGTTGTCCATTATTTGAAAAAGATTTAAGGGTATCTTAGATTTCTGTATAAACCCACCCGCTCCACATTTCTCTCTTAATTACTTGAACATTCTATCCCTCTATTTAAGCTCATTTTATTTCATTTTCAAATATTACAAATCACTTTTTCTAATTATATGAATATTTTTCAAAATATCAAAATTCAAAAACCAATGTTAAATTTATAGAGTTCAATTCAAGATTTATTATGTGTATTTGAGATATGATTTTTCAGAAGTTAAAGGATATAAAGTTCATTTATAATTTGAATTAAGCTACAAAAAAGTAAAAAAAAAATTGAAATGTGATGCTGGAAAAAGTACTTCTGCCTTTCTCATATGTTAGTGTCATATATTTTATATATATTTTTAAGGTGAACATTTATTAAAAGTTGAGAATAACTTTTCCAGTTAAATTTTTTTTATAACAACACACTTTCATTCCGAATAACTGTGTATCATCACATTTATGCCTTAAATTTTGTACTAATTTACCGATATTCTCAACCTATTAATGTCTTCCATCTTAAAAAATATAGCAACCCCATTAACTCATCAATACAAATCTCATCTATCCTTTGTTGAAAATCAACCCCCCGAAGAGGCACTTCACTCTAAATCTCAAAAAGAAAAATTCTATATGAATTATATATATAGAGGAAGGATCTCGTGTAAATCTCTTTTCCATTGTAAACAATGGATCAATTATGGACAATGATGAAGATGAAATCAATGGTGATTAATGGAGACCAAATTAATTGAAGTAATTGATGATCTTACACTATCCATTTAATATTAAATATTAAGCCAATAAAACTTATAAAATATTAATGTGATTCCGCATTTAAAGTATTATTTAAATATGCTAACCATAGTTACACATTAAAATAAAAAACTACAATATTATTAATTACAGCTACGGATAATTAGAAATCCACCGTCCTATGAACTGTTAGATAATAAGTGTATTCACCATGAGATAATTTGTGTGTTCATCATCAGAAATTGGCTGCCCTATGCACCATTAGATAATCGATGGATTCGCTATAGGAATCAGCGTGTACAATCATAGTCAGTGTGTTCACTATCGGAAAGTATGTGTGGAATAAAGAAATTGATCTAAAAAATAAAATCAACAAATATCGATCAACTGACTTGAATGAATAGATGACATTGATGTGTTCATAATTTATAATGTAGTTGAGGTTTACATTTCATTCCATATATATATGGAGAGGATTGTTTCAGAATTCTCAAACTTTGTGAGAACTGCAAACTCATCTCAAATTTGCTATATGTCTCACTACATAAGGGGTAATATGTGATTAATTTTGTAGCAAAATAGAAGTTGTCACATGCCCCACAAAATATTATTAATTTTGGATATATTTTTCAAAAAAGTACAAAAGCACACGAAGTATGGTGTACAAAAAAGCAAAGTACAAAGTTTAAAACTTATAATTTTGACCTCATATTTTAACCTTTAAATGTTAAGTTTTGTACTTTATACTTTGACCTTTGAACTATGAAATATGAACTGTAACATATGAACTTTTCATATGTGACAGACATATGTTATAGAAAATACACTTTTTTGGTGGATCATTATACTCTCACTCCTTCTCAAATTATGAAACGTTTCCTCCCCAACGATTGAGATTAATTTAGATCTTATCCACTTTTTAAATAAAAAATAAATAAAGTAGGAGAGAAGTTTTAAGATATTAATATATTTGAACTCCTTTTTTTAAGGAATGATAACCGATCATCACACATAATTTTAGCTGTGTTTTAAAATTACTTAATAAAATATGTATTAAATTTAAATACTTACGAATCACCTGATTTTCTATGGAATATATTCTTTTATTATCAGTTTTGAAAAATAAAAAATAAATGCAGTGGTGCAATAAGATTTAAATGGTGCACTATTATTATAGTGGTGCACATTCAGTTTATATTTGATGTGTTGATTCTCTGGTTTTTGAAAATTCACACACATAAACATCATAGCTTATGTGGTCTTCAAAGAAGTTCCAGACCCATTCAATTTTTCACTTTTTCGATTTCACATTTCATTGTGCACTAACTATAATTTTGTGCACCACATTTCAATTGTGGTGCACCATGTAATTGTAACCAAACAATTTTTGATGTGTTATTTTATTAATTTTTTTGGAGCACTATTTTCTGTGTCTTGCATTTTAAATCTAAATAATTTCAAAATGTGATCTTCAAAGAAACTCCAAACCCATTCAATTTTTTACTTCTTCAATTCTTCATTTTGTTGTGCACCCATCATGATTTTGTTCACCACTTTTTGAGTGTTTTGCACAAATGTGGTGCACTATGTAATTGTAACTGAAAAATTTCTGATGTGTAATTTATAAATTTTTATGGTGAATAGACGAGTAGTGGCGAGGAGTTCGCATGCAGGTAGAAGAAATCAAAAAAAGGAAACAGATAATAATCGAGGAGAGATGAAAGGGAGAGATAAATCATTAAAAGATATCTTAATACCGATTTTGAGCATGTTTTAAGGAGATGATATTTATGAGATTAAATAAAGATAAAATGAATTAACTTAATTTTAAAAATGAATAAAACAAAATCCCTTGAATTGAATAAGATCAGGGGCTATTATTAGTTCACAGTGTTCTAAAAATCCCCGTTTCGGACCGATTAATCGTCGATTAATCGCTAGGCGCTGTTGAAACGTTCCGCCTAGCCGCCTAGCCGATTAATAGTTCAATACTTAATTTTTTATGAAAATAATAGTTTTTAAACATATATATTTATAATTAATTATTAAATTTATAATTAATATATTTAACTCCGATTAACTGTCCGATTAATCGTTCCGATTAATCTCCGCCTAGCCGATTAATCGCTAGGCGTTGTGATCACCGCCTAGCGCTTTTTAGAACACTGTTAGTTCATAGTTTACAAATTCAAAGTGGTTTTCATTTCATCCACATTCTATATAATATATATATATATATATATATAGGGTGCGGATCCAGTGAAAACCCTCCTGAATATGTAAACTGTGAACAAATCATATTCGTTGATTGTATTTCAACCGATGGACATGGTTTTTTACAGATTTATTATTTAATTTTTCAAAAATATAATTAATTTTTTATTTATGCTTTGTTAGATTTGTTCCTTGATTCTCTCCTTTAAATGGGGGAATGAAACGTTTAATTTTTTCTCTCTCCTTTGAATGATTTTTCTCTCTCATTTGAATGATTTTTCTCTCTCCTTTAAATTAGGAATCGTTTTGATTTTTTCATCTCATCTTTGGTGCACAATTCACTTTTGGTGCATTGTTTGGTCTTTGGTGCACAATTCAATCTTGGTACATTATCTGATATTTAGTGCACAATTCAAATCTTGATGCACAGATCTTGGTGCACAACAAATTGATGCCTCTAACAGATGGTGCACAGACAATCGAGCGGTGCACATTTTAATATGTGTGGGAAATACCACAAACAAAAAAAGAAAGAAACGTTAAAGATATTAATATAGAAAGAAGAAAGATAATATTAGGGGAGAGAATCATGCTAAAAATAAGGAGGGAATATTTTATTTAGATATTGTCAAAAAAATAACGAAAAAATTAAATAAAAGGAATTAAACAGGATCGTTGGATCAAAAGAGATCGAAGGATAATAATAGTTCACAGTTTACATATCTAAATCGGTTTTCATTTGATCCACTCCCTATATATATATATATATATATATATATATATATTCAATTGAGAACTTCAAAAGTTAGTAATAACTAAGAACTTAACCAGAACTTATCATGTGTCCCACTACATAAGAAATATTTTAAGATTAATTTAGTATCCAATCAAAAGCTGTCACATGCCCCACTACTAGCATTATGTCCCTCATTCTTTCCACATAACACACTCCCTCCCTCTCTCTCCTCACGAAAACATATTAATTTTTATTTTCAGATCTTAAAATCAATTTATATAATTATTTTGATATTCTTATTAAAATTAAATTTCATAATCATCTATAAAAAAGTATAAACTTTAATTTAAGATCCATTTTGTATATTTAAAAAAAATACAGAAGCACAAAACACAATGTATAAAGAAACAAAATACAAAGTTCAAAATACATATTTTTAGTTCATATTTTCAATTTTAAACGTTAAATTTTGTACTTTGTACTTTGAGCTTTGAAATATGAAATGTGAATTCTAAAACATGAACTTTGTACTTTTTAATTACTTTGAAGACATGTACTTTGTGCTTTATGAAAAAAAATAAAAAAAATTGAAAATAAATCTTAAATTAAACCTTATACGTTTTTACAAATGAATATGAAATATTTTTTATAAAAAACTATCAAATTATTTATATAAATTGATTTTAAGAATTAAAAATAAAACTAAATGAGTTTGCGTAATGAGAGAGAGTGCGTGTGTGACACACGACATGAGAATATGTGTGATAGAAAAACGCATTATTACTCGACCATAATACATCTGTCCTTTCTAAAATTGCGACACGTGTCTCATCCTACGATCATATTTCTTAATTAATCTAGGGTATTGATGCCAGATTGGATGACCATGTGTGGAAGTTCTCCATTCTCACACATATCTTGGTTCTCCCATTAACCTCAACTTATATATATAGGGTGAATCAGTTGAGAACCTCCTTAGGTTGAGAACCTTGTGGACAAACGTGGACCAATCATTTTGTTCACAAAAGGACTGTGTTTTGATTACGATATCTCATTTTTTTGACTTTATTTATTATGCTTTATTAATTTTTATTTAGTAACATATATTACATAAATCCCACCTGATTAATTTGGACAAATCACTCCATTATATATTTAATTTTCTCTCTTTTCTCTTTGATTGTATACATAATTTTTATTCACGTATATCAATTTGTGGATTGCAGAAGGAATATGAACTTCATCAATCGCTGCATCTCAATTATCCTTTTCCCACCAGCACCAACTTTATATTTTATTAGTTTTTTTTTAAAAATGAGTTTGATGATTTGATGCCATTTCAACAGGTAAAACATTCGAGACGTTGTATCCCAGAACAAGAGATATCTTGGCCAGAGTCGAACTAAGTGACAAGGAAGACATCAATTTGACCATCACAGCTTCCCTCATCACCTTCAATTCTGACCCATGGC
>NQLW01000844.1:286147-296351 GCA_002312845.1 Kalanchoe fedtschenkoi
TGATTTTCAGGGTTTCTGGGTTGTGTGTGTTGTGTTTTCTGAGTTTTCTGGGTTTATGGGTTGTGTGTGTTGTGTTTTCTGAGTTTCTGGGTTGTGTGTGTTGTGTTTTCTGAGTTTCTGGGTTGTGTGTGTTGTGTGTGTTGTGTTTTCTGGGTTTCTGGGTTGTGTGTGGTGTGTTTTATGGGTTTTCTGGGTTATGTGTGTTGTGTTTTCTAGGGTTTTTAGGATGTGTGTGTTGTGTTTTCTAGGGTTTCTGAGTTTCTGGATTGTGTTTTCTAGGTTTTCTGGGTTTCTGGATTGTGTGTTGTGTTTTCTGGGTTTTCTGAGTTTCAGGGTTGTGTGTGTTGCGTTTTCTGAGTTTTCTGGATTTTTTTGTTCAGTATATCTGGGTTTGTGGGTATACTGAGTTTTGTTGGTTGATTGCAAAGTTTTAGACCTTTTGTGTTTCAGATCTAGTTTTCAAGTTTATGTGTTTTGTATCTCGTGTTTTGTGTTTGTGTATTGTGTGTTGTGTTTCTTATGTTTTTAGTTTGTCGTGTTTTTTGTCCGTGTTGTGTGTTTTGTGTCTTTGTGTCTTTTTGTTTTGTGTCTTATGTTTCTTGTGTCTTGTGTTTTTTGTTTTGTGTGTTTGAGTTGTGTCTGTATCTTGTGTTTTCTGGGTTTTTGTGTGATGTTTCTTGTGTTTTTAGCTTTTCGTATTTTTTATCCGTGTTGTGTGTTTTGTGTCTTGTGTATTTGTGTGTTGTGTGTTGTGTCTTCTGTTTTGTATTTTAAAATACAACACACAAAATTCAGAAACCTAGAAAACACAACACACAAAACCCAAAAACCTAAAAAAATTAGAAAACACAACACACAAAATTCAGAAATCCAAAAAACTCAAATGTGAAACACTAGGCTAAATGACTAGGTACAAAGTATAAAACACAAAGGAACACAAAACACAACATAATAAAACATAAAATATACGAAAGCACGAGTGAGCTGTATTTGAGGTGTGGTGAGAGAAATTAATGGGTACCTCACATTGTATTTTTATGGATGAGAGATTATGATTTTCTTCTCCCCTTTTTGCCCCTAAGGAACATACAACACATGACACGTCACCCTAAGGAGCACCTAACACACGACATCTGTCCACACTCCCTAGCCATTAGATTAACTCACCGAACCATCCAGATTAAGTTCTTAGTTCTCTCCTAATTTGGGGTTCCCATTGGAACTCCCCCTATATATATATATAAACGTCCAGATCATTTATGGTGAAATCACTTAATATAATTACCACGCTTTCAAGTGTGGTAATAGATTCACCACCTATTACGACGCTCTATACTTTATCAATTACGACGGTCGTATTCACCACGCTTGTGAAATGTGGTGAAAGCTTTCGAATAAGCATGGTAATAAGCCCCGATCTGTAGTAGTGTACCCTTTGTCACATCATTTATGGACAAAAATTGTCCATTGAATCGATTGATGGAATGATTGTCACTGAATTCTCAAGTCTCACATAAGGTGAAATTTTCTCATGAACCTCACCCTACATATAGTTAGTTCAATTGAGAATTTTCTACACTAGGTGAGAACTAAGAATCATTCATCAAACCAATCACAACTTGTCGCGCGTTCTATTTTCAAGTTGACGTTTTGGAGTTAAATTTTACAATCTCGATCCACACACAACTTGTCACATGTCTCACTACCACTTCCTTCCACCACTCTCTCTACTTTATTCAAACTCATTAACTCTTATTTTTAATTCTTAAAATCAATTTATGTAATTATATTTGATTTTTAAAAAAATCAATTTTCATAATCACATGTAAAAAAGTATAAGTTTTAATTTAGGGGAAAAACCCAAAAGGGGCCCTGAACTACCACTGCTTACCCAATTGCGGTCAGAACTACCACGATTTCTAAAAAGGGTGCGATGAAAAAAAAATTAAAATGATTTTCTGAAATAAAATTCACTATTACATTCTAAAACTAATATTATTATAAGACTAAGATTTGTGTGTGAAAATTACGTCGTTTGGTTATCAAAAGACGTCGTTTTCTTTGTATGCCCAAAACGATATAGTTTATTTTGATAACCAAACGATGTAATTTTCACACACAAATCTTAGTCTTATAATAATATTAGTTTAGGAATGTAATGATAAATTTTATTTTAGAAAATCAGTCCAATTTTTTTTTCATCACACCCTTTTTGGAAATCATGGTAGTTCTGACCACAATTGGGTAAGAGGTGGTAGTTCAGGGCCCCTTTTGGGTTTTTCCCCTTTAATTTAAAACTCATTATTGATATTTTTTTTAAAAGTATTAAAGTACAATGTATAAAGTGGCGAGTCCAAAGTTCAAAATTCATATATCAGATTTCATATTTTGAACTTGAAAATTAAATTTCATATTTTATAATTTGAACTTTAAATTTTGAGATTTGAACTAAGAAATATAAACTCTAAGACATGAACTTTGAAAATTGTATTATTTTTTCTTTTGAGCTTTGTACTTTAGGAAAAAAAGTTTAAAAACATGTCGAAAATGGATCTTAAATAAACCTTAAAATTGTTAGACAACACTTTTATCCACTAGATCAACACGTTGTTGATTTTTTTTTCCCTGACACTGCTGGTCTTTTGGACATCTTAGAACTTAATTACTTTTTTATTACAAAACTTAATTTCTAATCATTTACTGATTTCGGCCGACTTTGTCCAATACAAAAACACCATGCCACATAATTTTTTTTTATTTAAAAAAAAGTTAAATTCAAAGTTTAGACAAATTATATTTAAAACGTCATTTGGAGGATTGAGTGTGGAGAATATTCCTTCCTATATTCCTCTGAAACACATTTTCTCTCTCTACTTGGGCTTCGTCTTTCAATATCGAGTCTGTCCTCGAACGGAAAGGAAGGTGGAGTGCAACCTGGGTTAGGTTATTCCTCTTTTCACCAACCCACTTCTTGGCAAAATCTCATCGTTGTTGCTGATCGATCCGTCGTTTCATCCGGCGGCCGTCTCTCCTCGCCCCGAAATATGGTGTTGAATTGGCGCAGATCACCCAGTTTGAAGCCGTCATCCTCCAACCCCGTTGCTCTTTATTGTTCCGTTTCACGCTGTCATCATCTCGGAAGATTCTCTCTGCTGATCGTTTAGGGCTGTTTGATTCCTATTGGTTAGCCAGACGAATTAGGGCTTATTGCTCATCATTTCTCTCTCTCTTTTTCATAAATTGGGATTTGGGTTTTTATTGGAATCTTGCCTCTTCGATTCGGATTTTTGCAGGTATTGGTAACAAACGAGTACTAAGTTGTGCTGTGAATTTGGGGCTTTGATCGGATTTTGGGATTTTATTGCGGGCGCCATGTTGATCGAGGAACTGGATGATAGGGAGGTGCAGAAATGGGACGCAAATGGTACTGCTGTTACCACTGATGCCAAGAGGGTGTTGGTCGGAGCTGGGGCTCGGGCGCTCTTCTATCCTACTTTGATATACAATGTCATTAGGAATAAGCTTCAGACAGAGTTTAGATGGTGGGACAGGGTTGATAAGGTCTATTTCCTGATTATTTCATCATATCTTCTCGAATGATTTGTTGTTGCCTTGTGGGTTGAATTAAGTAGTTTTTTTTTTTTTTGGTTACAAAACAGGGTGAGATATCCTAATATGTCCTTTCATCCGTATAAATATGTTTCTCCTCAAATTACTGGCAAATTTGTTTCTTTGTTCTCTTTTCATTAGAAATGGAAAATTTATTTTTTCCTTAAATGTTGCTAGCTTACTTTGTAGTCATTGAAGCTGTTACAGTTTTGGCAGGTTTTATATATTTGTAAGTGATGGTGATGGAAGTTAAAAACGGAAATGTTCGTTATATCCGGTTGTCGGCAACTTTTGTTAGGATTAAAGTAGCAACTCCAGATCATTGCGAAAATTCGCTTGGCAATTTATGCTTTGCTTTATGTATAATGATTACCGTGGCCTAATGATACTTTTACCAATGTCTGACCTGAGCTGCAAGGTTGTTTGCATATTTGTACGAGAATTTTGTGGCCTTTCAGTGCAGTTCTTCATTATCAGTCATGGACCTACGTTATAAAGCCTTTCTTTAATGACTACGTGTTTCATTTCAAATTTTCCTTTTTGCAGTTTGTGTTGCTGGGAGCGGTTCCATTTTCTACTGATGTATTTCGCTTGAAAGAATTGGGTGTTCAAGGAGTGATCACACTAAATGAACCGTATGAGACGCTGGTTCCTTCATCTCTTTACCTGGTAAGTTAATTCTTTTTTGTTAGATCACTTCACAGACTGTTATTAACGTCTTTGGGCCATCAGTTATGTTTCCTGATCCAACTGGAGTAAAACGAGTGGTAAAGGTGTTGGATTTTTGCAAAATTGGTGTCTTTTGATTGTCTTGTTCTTTTTTGTATCTTTTCTCTTGTATTTAGTGGTCAATTTTATTGATGATCTGATTTGACAATGTTTGTACTTGTTCGGTAATAATCCTGGTATTTAATTTGACTCTTAAAGCCAGTTGTTATATTATTCACTGAATCTACTGATGCAGGCGAACGGTATAGACCATTTGTTGATTCCTACCAGGGACTACTGCTTTGCTCCTTCATTGAGAGATATATGCCAGGCTGTCAACTTTATTCACGGTGAGCATGTGTGTCTTAAATACATAATATTTGATTGGTTGATTTTCAACACGTGGAGTGTATGGTGACGGGATATTGTTATCCATTTTTGGTTCACTGTTTATTGATTAGTATAGAGTGTGCCATTTCATATACATGGGAAGTGTTCAGTAGCATCTCAATTCATGCAGAGCATCTTTAAATACCCACAAGTTGACTTTCAACCTCATTGTTATTTTACGATTCGTGCATAGCGCCTTGGTGCTTCTCGACCTCCATGGTATATATACCAGAAGATGTCCAGTTTTTCACTTATGAAAGACTACTATCATTTGGTTTTGACTGAAAAATGATAGTCCCACTTTTCTGTACTTTACTGCCGATAATCTTATAAGTTACTAGGCATGAATATATTGTCATCTATGAACTTTCTGTTGCTGATAACATTTTCTTGTTTAAAATTAGTTATTTATTTCTGCTTATAGAGAAAGCGTCACTTGGGCAAACTACTTATGTTCACTGCAAGGCTGGCCGAGGAAGGAGCACCACAATTGTCTTATGCTATCTGGTTAGTCTGAATTTCAACGCTTCACTTAGGCATGTCATACTATGAGGTCGTCGTATATTGAGGTATTATGACATGTATTTTTGTTGTTTGGTTGAATTATACAGGTGAAACATAGAGGAATGACTCCCGATGCAGCATATGCTTATGTAAAGTCAATTAGACCAAGGGTGCGCTTAGCGTCTGCTCAGTGGCAAGTAAGTGTAATGACTTGATGTTGTACTTTGCAATCTAATCTATGGTTTTTTCGTGTTGTTCAGCATGACTGTTGCGACATTGTTGTATTTAAGTCATATTTCGGTGTAGGTTTTCCTGATTTACATTCTGTATCTTCGCATGATGTATGCAGATTCACAGAAAAGGTGAAGTTGAAACTGGGTGCTTTTTGTCACTTTTTGATGTTTTGGATAGCCCTTCTGAATTTCGTTGGTAGCATGTTAAGGCATTGATTGTTCTAACTTAATTATCAGTAGTGTAAGTATGTTTTGGATGCCACTGCAGGCTGTTGTACAGTACTACTACCTAAAAGTGGAGATGGCTCGAGTGGTATATGCACATATGACTGAAATCCCCAAGACCATAATTCCCAGACCCTCAGAGGACAAAGAAGTAGTGGCATTTGATGACAGCTCAGTGGTTGTTGTCTCAGATGCAGATCTTGATGGATATGACTCAACTCTTATCAGAAGCACAGCAGGAAGTGAGCTATGGACGACCGATGTGAATGTTATTTATAAAGTCCGTGTTGCAAGTCAGGCAGCCCTCACGAGAGTATCCTGCCTGTGGCTACGCTGCCGAACTACACAGAAGAACGTGTCAAAGCTGGGTGCGGAGAGCAGTTGCTCAGTTCAGGCAGATCAACTTGGCAGCATCAGTGTGGACATACATGTCTATTAAGTAACTTGAAGTGAGTGAAAATCAGCAGAGATAAGAAAAGAAAGTAATTCGTTCTTTGATCTCAATCCTTTGCTAAGGACTGAGAGAGTCTTTTCAAGCTTATGTTTTATGCATTTCTGCGAATGAATGTTTTTACTCGTAGAGTCTTAAATTGTATGAGGAGTTGAGTTTTCCTTTATCTGGAGACCTGTTTTGTCAAGCCTACTAGTAGTACCAGGTGAAGATATGCATAACATGCAGAGGAAAGATGTGATAGATTAAGTTATAGATTCATTAAATACAGGTCAAATTAGATGATGAAAAAGAGGGAGCTATTAGAAGTGGAATTTTAAGAAGTACATGAAAACGGGAGAAGAAAAGATTTGAGATGAGAAATCAGGCCATTCCACAATTGCATGTTTTGTGCTCAATCCTTCATTTCTTAACCCTACTCATAATAAAAATAAAATTGCTGCTGTGTGTTATTGATTCGATTTCAGTTTTTATGATGATTCAACATTGGAACCTCAATTTCTTATTTTAAATATTATTAATATTATCACTCTGATTATTTTCTTAAGCAAATTACAGTTTTTAGTACCTTCAATAGATTTGGCTCAAGATAAAACTCTAAATCCTGACATATCCCAGGAGAAGTTAGCCAAAAAAAAACATGAGAATGAACAGCAAATGAAGAGAGTAATGTTAAAACTTCTATAAGTCTGGCAAAGGTTATTGAATGGTTCTCAGCGTTTCCGGAATTGCTGTGAGTTATGTATGGTCCCATTTTCTCATTGGAGGCTGTCGAAATGAAGAGAGAATATTGTTACAGATATTCTTCAAATTAAGACTGGTTACCTACCGGTAAAGTATCTAGGAGCTCCCCTAAATAGCCGAGATTAATCTTTTGTGTGGTTTCGAAAAAAATGAGGGAACGAAAAATGATAGAGGAAATGAATCTCCATGAATTTGATTTTATTTATATACTATAATTGGTAAGGGGCGGAAAATAACAACAAAAATGTCAAAACAGTCTTATAACTTCAATAAGAATTTCTAATTTTCTTTCCTAACAACTTTTTGGAAACCATTAAACCAAACATAGAGTTTGTTAACTTTGCCTCAAAATTTTCTTTCCACATACACTTATTTCCTTAATCAAACAGAGCCTAATGCCTCTCTACTGGTGTAGAGTTTTTGTCATCCCAAATATGACAATTTCCATGATAAATCGATCATGTAGAAGCTTTATTTGGACTGGAAAATGTCAGAGCAAGAAGAACCCTTTAGCTTGGTCAGAAAAGACTAAAGCTAACTAAAGAAGTGGGTTCTGGAATTATCGACACGGATAGTTTTAGCAGAGTTTCACGGTAAAAAATATTTGGGGCCTTTACAAAAGTGAAAAATCTGCCTAATTTGAACGGTTCAAAATGTGCATGTTTCCATCTTCAGAGATTTGGAGCTTTCAAAATAAAAATAGCTATCCTTTGTTTGTTTAGAAGCTGTAGATTTTGAGAAATGATGCTGTTTTTTTTAAATTTATTTTTTAATGATTGAAACGCACAATACTTTCATTCTAGATTTCAACTACATTCTTGTAAAAATCTCCTGAACGGAGCCGCCGGAACTCCAGTGGCGTTCTGTCGGAAACTGGAGTCGCGAAGATAAGATGATGAAAATTTGAGCTTTCAGTGAAACACAATGAATTATTGTGTTACTACAAAAATTCAAATGATGCGTTTATATACAAAGACAAATGTCCCGCCTTATACACGCTAGGCCCCACTATCAAAATAGACAAACTGATCCCTAAAATACATAAGCACCCACTAAGAATGAAAATTAACACGCGAGACCCTTGACTTCCTTCACCCCTGCAAACTGAGCGTGGAGAAAATTTGAAATGATCAGCTTGGAGCATAGCTTGGCAAGTTGTTCAGCTCTGTGACGCTTAGGAAAGAGATCGGTAGGCTGACCGGCATGCAAAATAAGGCGAGGCGAGATGAATGAAGAAGCTACATGTTGACGAACAATGTGACAGTCGAGCTCAACGTGCTTCGTGCGCTAATGGAAAAATGGGTTATGGGCGACATAAAAATAAGCTCGGTTGTCATAATAGGTAGTAATAGGGGCAGTGGAAGACACAAGAATATCAGATAAAAGGCTAGAAATCTAGACAAGCTTGCAACAGATATTCACCATGGACCTATGCTTCGATTTTGCTTATGAACAAGAAACCGTTGACTACTTTTTGCTCTGTCAAGAGACAAGGACAGTAAAAGAGGTGACACCAAAATTAGTGATTGAGCACGCAGTAATCAGACATGTAGCTCAATCTGCATCATAATAAGAAGATAAACATACGAAGATAATGATCGGATGATTAAGTCTTAACTTTCGCTGTTGCAGTTTTCAGATACTTAAGTAAGTGTCATGTTAGTTGTATGATCTTTAGTTGAGCCTAAATGTATTAGCTGAGAATGTGGGCTACGTACGAGATGTCTAGACAAGTACTGGTGAGATATATAAGACACCTAATGAGTTATATGTAGGTTGAAGGATCTGCTAATGGAGTGGCAGTACAAACACTCAGCGTGTGTCTTGTATCAATGGAAGCATTAGCAGGTTTGCACCCAAGGAGTCAAGCATTCTCCAACAGGTCAAAAGCATACTTCTATTGACAAAGAAACATGCCCTCGTGATATATAGCAACTTATAGACCTAAGAAATACTTCAGAAAATCAAGATCTTTAATCTAAAACTTTGCATGGATGAACTACTTTATATCATCCATTAAAATATCAGATGTACCAGTGAGGATTAGGTCGCCAACATAGAGAAGTAGAATCACAAAATCTTCTCCTTGAGATAAGGTGAACATAGAGTAATCATGCTTGCTTTGTGTGAATCCATATACAAGTAAAGCATCACTAGTGTGAAATACCATTGCCGAGAAGCTTGTTTGAGACCATACAAGTTTTTGTGAAGTTTGTAATTTTTTCTTATCTCATGGCTTCTAGATAGAACCCTGAGGTAGACTCGTGTAGACATCTTCAAAGAGATCACCATGGAGCAAGACGTTGTTGACATCCAACTTGAAAATTAGCCAATGTTAAGCAGTAGCTAAGGACAAGGCCAACCTGACAGTGGTCATCTTCACAATCGGTGCAAAGATTTTTGTGTAATCTGAACCTTCCTATTGAGTGTATTCTTTGGCTACAAGGCGTGCTTTGTATCGTTCAATGCTTCCATCAGAGTGATATTTAATCTTATAGACCCATTTGCAGCCAATAATAGACTTGTTAGAAGGTAAATCAATAAGACTTCAAGTTTGATTATTTTCCAAGACATTAATGTCGAACTGCATGGATGTGCACTATTGAGAATCTTTCGCTGCCTAAGAGTAGACATGAGGCTTAATAAATGTAGACAAATGAAGAGCAAAAAGTCCAAAATTGGGAAACATTTGGTATAGCTAACATAGTTAGCAATATGATATGGCGTCGTAATAGTAATACTTGAGTTGCACATATAATCTTGATGTCAAGTAGGAGCTTTAGTTATTCTGGCTAATCTATGTGGTGCCAATGCATGTGTTGAATTCACATAAAATCTTATTGTCAAGTAGAAGCTTTAGTTATTCTAGCTATTCTGCGTGGTGCTAATACAGGTGTTGAATTCACTTGTTGATGAGTATTATTCACACCATCATTAGTACAGAAGGAAAGTGGAGACACAAGGATGTCATTGTCATCAGAATGCACTAAAAGAATGGGAGTAATGATACATGGTGGCATGACTGATGACAGCTTAGGAAATACGAATATGTCTTCGATAAAAGTGACATTTCTGCTGATGAAGTACCTGTCAGTGTGAAGACAGAATAATTTATACCCTTGTTGGTAAAAAGAATATCCCATAAAGGCAAAAGGTGAAGCGTTTGTATCAAACTAATCTTTGCTAATAGAAAGATCAAGTGCAAAACATAAGCAGCCAAAAGTTTTGAGATGTTGAAGATCTAGTACATTGCCAAATAATTTTTTAAATGGACCATCAGCATTTATAATGGAACTCGGAAGCTTGTTGATGATAAATATAGCTAAAAGCATATAGTCCC
>NQLW01000844.1:296741-335615 GCA_002312845.1 Kalanchoe fedtschenkoi
GACATACTTTGCACCTTTCAAAATAGGAACTTTATATGGCCCCAAACATCACTATGTATTAGAGAAAGTTAAGTGTTTGATGTACTTGTACTAACATAAGATATTTGGCCACCTTGTTTTACCCATGGACAATAAGTGCACTTTAGTTGAGTCTCATGAGTATTTTGACACTAATAAGATTTAGTAACAAAATAGATACTTTTCACCAAGAAGCATATCCCAATTTTTGGTGCCAAACTTCAACAGTAGCCCTCACTTTATTCATCAATGTTGTAGAAATTTTTATATCTTCAACTTTTTTATTTGTATCTAATTGGTGTAGGCCTTATTTGACATAACCAATCACTAGGGCAGTCTGGTGCACTAGGTCCTTAATAAGACAACCATTAGCACTTAAAGTAAAGTGGCAAGGTTGATATGCAACAAATCCTCTAATTGAGAAGGGATTAAGCTTAAACTAAGGTATATAAAGAACATTTTCTGCATGCTGAACTTGTTGATTGATTTCTATTGAATTGGCAGACATGAGCTTCATTTTTTCAGTTTGGTGTGTAAAATTGAGGCTACCTGCTGCATTTGGTGATTTCTATAGAATAAATTTGATGTCTAAGATGTATGATATGGTAAGCACTATTAAGGAATCTTTCGAGTCTAGTACGACTGTTAGGGTTTCTATAGAAACAAATTGTATTTAGCAAATTAACAGTGGGCATCCATATTCGTCTAAACATGTTAATACTCTAGCACCAAGATTTCTATTTTTGTTCTAACTAGTATTGAAAATTTTTATCAATGAAAGAAAGGAATCATGATAACACTTTCTACCATAAATAAAATTGGATTTGAACACAACATTAGACTTAATATAATTAATCAATATTTTTGAAATCATCTTAAAGATAATCAATATATGTATAACTGCATCGACTTGATCCACTTTACATAATATAATCATATCGTCCACAATTATAACTGTGATATAGGCTCATGTTTCCCCAACCATCTTACTTTTTGAATATCTTTTATATTCACTACTTTTGTACTTAGTTTGATATAGTCCTTCCGTTCCAAGGTTTGAGAGGTAAGTCATAATCTTCCCCCCAAAAAAGTCTGAAGAGGTAAATCGAAAGTAGATTACAGTTTTGTTGTCCCCTATCAGTTACAAACTCCTTGGTTTGTGATCCTTTTATCGATACCAAGAATCTGACACTTTTGAGACATTTAGTTATCCAACTTCTCCATTTCCTACCAAAGTTCATCTACTTCATAACATTGCTAAGATATTGCTAAGTGACATAGTGCAGGGTGTCATAGTCCAAGCTTATCCAGAGCATTGTTACCCATATGGTCACTTATTTTTCTTAGTAAAAAGTAGTATGTTAGTACAAGCAGTAATCATGTATGATCCTACAGAATGGAAAAAGTCTAATTGCTAAACATGACTACTGCTTGTGCTTGGGGGATAAAGTTTCTTAGGCAGGCGAGAGTGGTTCTAATTCTCTTTGTTGATAGTCTCCTCTTCATGAGAGATTAGCCAAGTAAACAATTAATAAGTGTAGTAAAGGGGGAGGACTCCTTCTCTAAAGGAGAGATGGAAAATTTTCTATTAGTACTCCAGTTACATAAAGGAATTAAGCACTCAGAACCTACATTCATTGCCTTTCTTCAGGTTAAAGAAGAGAACAACAAGGTAGTTTCCAAACAAATTGATGCGGTTCTTAAAGAGTTTGACGATATAATGCCCAACCAGCTACCAAAAGTGTTGCCACCATGAAGGAGTGTGGACCATGAGATAGATCTAATGTCGGGAACAAAACCTCTTGAAGAGGGGCATATCAAATTTCTCCCTCTGAGCTAATGGTAATTCAAAAGAAGCCAGGAGAACTTTTGGAAGCTGGCTTAATTCGACCCTCAAAGTATCCTTCTGAAGCACCAGTGTTGTTTCAAAAGAAGCCAAATGGATCATTGCAGCTGTGTATCGACTATAGATCCCTAAATAAGATAACAGTGCGCGACCACTACCCGATTCGCCTCATTGCGGATCTCTTTGATAAGTTAGGTGGAGCAAAATATGTTTTAAAGTTGGATTTGCAATCCGGGTATCACCAAGTTAGGATTACTGAGGGAGATGAACAAAAAAATTTGTGTGACATGATATGACACCGATGAGTTCCTGATATGCCCTTTGAACTTATTTATGTTTCTACTACATTCAGGACTCTTATGAATGAGTTATTTCATGACTATCTTGATAAGTTTGTTGTTGTCTACCCTGATGAAATTGTATTCAATAGCAGGACGTTAGAGGATTATGAAAATTATGTACGGATGGTGCTACAAAAGTTAAAGGAGAATGAGTTATATGTGAAGCAAGAGAAAGCGTTTCTTTGCAAAGAGATGCATTGACTTCTTGGGCCACAAGATTGAAGTGGATAGGCTCCACATGGATGAGAAGAAAATCCAAGCTATTATAGATTGGAGAACACCAACCAGCGTCACTGAACTTCACTCTTTTCTCGGACTTTGCAATTACTATTATAGATTCATCCATAATTTTTTAGAAATTGTGGCTCTATTGACTAATTTACTTTTAAAAGATGAAAAGTGAAATTGAGGAGAACCTTGTGAAGTGGCTTTCAAGAGGGTGAAAGTGCCAATGATGTAAGAACATGTTCTCACGATGCCCGATATATCCACACCTTTTGAAGTGCATACTGATGATTCAGATGTTGCCTTAGGAGGAGTATTGATGCAAGAATATCATCCAAATGCTCATGAAAGTCATAAGTTAAAAGACGTAGAGAGGAGATATATTTCTCAAGAAAAAGAGTTGGTGACGATCATTCATTGCCTACGGGTATGAAACATTACTTGTTGGGAGCTCAATTTATCGTACAAACGGATAACATTGTGGTGAGCTAGATCTTAACTCAGCTAAAACTCACAGGAAAATAGCTCTGATGATAAGAATTTTTAGCTGAGATTGATGTGATTATAAAGCATAAAAGCGGAAAGACAAATAAAGTTACGGATGTGTTAAGCCCTATTGCCAACCTTGCAAGTCTTTGTAAACTAGCCTACTTATTGGCTAGTGAAGTGTCCTTTTCCTTAAGAGAATCAATCAAGAATGGGTTGGACAAGGACTCGTTGGCAAGAGCTATCAAGCAATTGATAGAAGATGGAAGATGATGCTTTTGGATCGAGTATGGTTGGATCTTGTCCAAGGAAAGAAAGATATACATATTGAAAGTGGTTAATGTGAGACGCTCAATTATGCATGAATGCCATGATAATTAATGGGTTGGCCACCCCGGATGGCAAAGGACTATAAGTCTCATCCACGCCAGTACTTCTGGCCCCGCATGAAAGAAGATTTTACATCTTACACAAAGACTTGCTTGACTTTCTAACAAGACAAACTAGAAAGCAGTCGACCTTTTAGTCTCTTAGAACCCCTAAAAGTTTTCTCAAAACCTTAGGAAAGTGTATCCATGGACTTTGTTACTTGTTTGCCAAAGGTCGGAGACTATTCGAGCATACTAGTTATCATTGATAGATTCTCCAAGTATGCTACATTCCTTCCAGCCCTAAAATCATGTTTTGCAAATAGAGAAAACATTTTTATTCTTCTGACACATCGTGAAATATTAGGGAGTGCCGTAAAGCATTGTTAGTGATCGAGACGGAAGGTTTACAAGGCACTTTTGGAAGTAGCTTTTTAAGTTGATGGGTTCGAAATTGAAGATGTCAACGCGTTATCACCCCCAAACTGATGGACAAACAGAATGCTTCAATGGGATATTAGGGGAATACTTGCGACATTTTATGAATGCAAAGCAGACAAATTGGATCAACTAGCTAGATAATGCCCAGTTTTGCTTCAACTTACACATGAGTTCGACTTCCAACAAGAGTCCCTTTGAAATAGTGATGGGCTAAAAACCATTTCTGCCAAATAATTCATTAGGTCAATACACTAAGAAAAATCCAAAGACATTCAAGTTCGCAAGATAATGGAAGGTAAATAATGATGTAGCTAAAGCATACTTGGAGAAAGCCTCAAAAAGAATGAAGAAGTGGGTAGACAAGAAGAGAAAGCCATTAGAGTTCAAAGGTGGGGACTTAGTTGGTGAAAGTGCTTCAAGAACAGCTAAGGTTCCTTAGTGGCAGAGACAAATGCTTAATTCAGAAGTATGAAGACCCTCTCCTAATCATCACAAAGATTGGAAATATTGCATATGAAGTGGAGCTCCCTGAATGGATGAAGATTCACCTGGTGTTCCATGTCAGCTTCTTGAAGCCATTTTAGAGGGAAAATGAAGATCTAGTGAGGAGCGTCACCAAGACACTAGGAGTAAAGCTTCCCGCAAAGGAGTAGAAGAAGCTAATTGGGAACCAGCAGGACACCAAGGACAATGAAGACATCTTATCAGAGAGGGTCACCCACTCACAATCTAGAGCACAACAAAAGGAGTACTTAATTAAGTAGAAGGGCAAAAGAGTAGAAGAAGCTAGTTGGGAACCAACGGCAGCCGTCCAGAGGGAAGATCAGCATATGTCACTGAGAGTTTCGACAAATTAAGCGGGGGAGAATGTCATAGTCCAAGCTTGTCCAAGGCATTATTACGCCTATGACCGCTTATTTTTCTTAGTAAAAAGTAGTATGTTAGCACAAGCAGTAGTAATGTATGATCTACGCCTATGGCCGCTTATTTTTCTTAGTAAAAAAGTAGTATGTTAGCACAAGCAGTAGTCATGTATGATCCTATGAGAATGAAAAAAGTCACATTGGATCTTTACTAAGAAATGGATAGTTCAATAATGTAGTTGGACTACTCTACTCGGTTAAAGTGCATTCTTTGAGTTCCTAATCTTTACTTAGGCGTGCCCCTGTGCCTAGTTGCTTGTAATCTTTTCAAACATCAACGAAAATTTTCTTTTATCTTAATCGATGTCCTGATTCACTTGATTTATGTGATAGTGTGATTTGTGCTTATTTTGTGAATCTAATACTTACATGATCCTTTGTTGTCTTAAAGGTACTTTAAATCTGTAATAAAGATTGACTTATAGACTCTTCCATGAGCCAACAAGTGTCGTACGAGCTAGTTTGTTGCACTAAGACCATCTTCGGTTTTCTCTCCTTCCATAAGTATGTTAGTTTTGATGCAACCATCACTCCGTCTAGCATGTTTGTTTAGGTATATTGGGAGATTGAGATATTTAGATTATCAATGGTAGCACGAAGTGGATCTTTTTAAGAACTTTAGTTAGGATTTTGTATATAAAGTTAACCATGAAGATTGGCTTGAAGTCCTCAAACTGTGGTTGATAAGTCTTTGGTATCAGGGTAATAAAGCAATTATCGAGCCCCTTGATTAGTTTTTCTCTACTACAAAGTTCATGTATGAATCGAGATATTTTTTCAACGTCACCCATAATTTCTTGCAGAAGTCCATATTAAATCCATCAAGTCAAGGAGCTTTTTCACCATGACATTCTTTGATTATTTAAGAAATTTCAAGCTTAAGTTTTGTGTTTAGACAGTTGATGAGACCATATTATTCAGTCTCATTCATGCTTAACTAGGCTCTTAAATGTTCTTGACAATTATTTAATTTTTTAGTTAGTTTTTTTATTTTTCATGCTTATTTTAAGTCTTAATGCAAAAATGTGCTAAACAGGGTAATTTTATAGCAAAGTTCGGACAAAGGAAGAAAATCTGATAGAAGACAACAGTCACCCGAGCGCAATAGCCGCGCAAAGTGGTTCACTGCCACGCGAGGGAAGGACATACATGTGTCACATAAACACAAGAAGAAAGAAAATGACATGGACATTGGCCGCGCGCGACAGCCATGCACGTGACACTTAAATGACACGCGCACGCGGTGATAGCAGTTTCCAAATCCGATCTACCGAATTCTTCCAAATTTTGAGGGGCGTAACTTTCATGTTAGATGTTTGATTCACACGTTTCAAGAGCCTATGAAAATCTCAGATAATTATTTAAAAGTTTCTATAAGGAGTCTGAGCCTATTTCTTAGTGGATATATGTCAAAAGAGCCACACACTGTTTGGGCAGATATGCTTCCTATTTTGACGTCTAAATTTGATTCTGATTTCTATAAGATGATAAGTCTGACTTCTAGCATAATATCCTGTAGATAAACATCAGATTAACACTAATTCTTTTCCTGAACTTTAAGCTAAGTCGTCCATATATAAAGAGTGTTCAAAAAGACTTAAAGAAGACATCTTGAAGCATGTTTGTGCAATCTCCAATTAATGACAAGTGCATGCCTTAGGGTGCTTGTTTCTAATATATGACGCGATGATCTTCGAGGGAGAACTGCAGAGCAGCAAGAGATCTCATCTTAGAATAGATCTGAGTCAAATAGTAAGGGTTGTTCCTATTTTTTTACTCATGTCTATATCTAAGGTCCTTAGTTGCCTATCTCTTGTGTAGTTCGGGTGCTGTAAACTTATGATAATTGTTGTGAGATATTTGTGTTTATAAATTCTATTTATGATGATATATTTACTTCACTTAATTCTAAATGATTGTGTTGTTGCATGATAAAACTTAATTAATGTAGTGCGTTGTTGCATTAATTCTGGGTGCTAATTTAACTGTGAAGGCATGAGCCAATATGAATTAAACAAGGAGCATATATAGTAAACATACTTTAAGTTTCATAATAACTTAGATTTAATTTCCTACCATAGTAGTTCAACTGCGCATGTCTTTTTGCTAGGCTGACAACCTATTGAGAGCATATTGGACATACTGAATTCATTTGATTGGCTTAAGGGTATGACAAATGTAGAGTAGGAGTGATTGTATATGGCTAGTCACATTTTTATGGATGATAAATGCATATATGTTTACTGAATTCGATTCATAAATAAGATTTCATCTTTAGCATCAATGATCAACAATCTTACAAATCAAGTCACCTGAACTACATGTTTATCTCACATGTATCTTTACCTCATGTGAAAACTAAGGCATCAATCTCTCCAAACTAAATCCCCATTAATTTGAGTCTTTTTATTTGTCAAAATTGTCAAGTTATTAACGTACATGAATTTAGTTTATGTGGTTCGACCATGAACTTACTACTTACTAATAAGAACATGTATATAAATTTATTTGCTTGAACGAAACAATGACACGTTCATCAATCATTTGAGAGGGTACTGAAGTTCAGGTGTCCATATGTTCTTGTCACATTCGCTGCTAATTATTTCGACTGTCACCTCTTTATCTCTCTTGATGAAGAAAACATTTTTCCTTCATACTATAATAAAAGAATTTATTTTTTTTCTCTCCAAGATGCTCTTGCATGGAATAATTTGGTGTTAGAATCACCTTCATCGAGCCCCCAACTCCACGACTTTTAACTGCACATACTTGCCTCACACAAATCTGATTTCTAATATATTGAAGTAATGACTTTCTTCTTTAGAAATTGTTACTTGGTAAGATTATTCTCCTCTTGCTCATATGCATGCTTGATTCCTCCCTTGAATACGTACTACGTTTTGCCATGTCCGAAAACACATCACTCTTACATCTCCACAATTTCATTTTGAGGGTGATCATCTTCTTTTGCTATTTAAAGCCTTTTTATTCTCTTGAATTTTTATGTTGTGTTTGGTTTAGGAAAAATGATGAAAAAATTTAAATGGGAGGAAAAGTTAATTCAATTTCATCTTTTTTTCTTGTTTGCATCGACTAAGACTAACCACCACCAATACGGCCTAATTCAGTGCCTCATTTATTCTTACTTACCTCTCAATGACAAAAGGAAAAAGAAGCTTAATGAAAAAAAAAGTGTTCAATCTAACTAAGTCGTGGCAACTCAAATGGTAATTGTATAACTTAAATTTCAGCACGTGCTCTAAATAAGGTATAAGTAAAAATTATGAGATAAATGATAAAATATCAAAACTTCAATCAGCACACAGGAGGACAAGATCAAATTTGAAACTAGATCTTGTCTTAAGTCAATCGCGTTTTCAAACAACGGTTAGAAATTAATTCCTGCACTATTTTGAAATCGGATCTGGGTTAAGACCAAACCCATTTTGAAACCGCGGTTCGCACTAGCAAGAAAGCAGATGCGTGACTGACTTGAAGACTTGACTGCGTTAGCCACTAGGGCCGGTTTACTAGCAACTTGTAATTGACTTGAGAAGAGTCGTCAGTTACTCACTTGGTGTTGAACACATCATACATGCCAATCAGAATGAGATTTTTTTCTCACTCATGGTGCCCCGGAATGGGATTGCAGCTACGTAATTAACACACTTCCTGAGTACCCCATTTGCGACAGCAAGCTTGAGTTCCCACCGTTTGTGCTCTAGGCATGCTCTCCTTTTAGGGCTTGTTGATACCTGATTGGACAACACCATCTGCTGAAAGTTTGCCCTACTTCATCATTCATGGTCACGCCTTGTCTCATTGCCATACCCATTGGATTCCACATTTTGGTTTGTAATAGTAGTAGTTGAATTTAAATAAAATACGCTATTTGTGCTGATTTGATTGCTGCCCATTTCATGGGTCCATTCCTTTTTTATTCAGGGCTGAGCATTAGGTGTCGCATGTTGCTTTGTTAGGATATTCACGTTGTAGTTTTGTAGCAAGCTTTGTGTCAGAGTTTGGAGCGCTTCGTTTCAATATGGAAATAGGTTCATGACCGTCTGATACCGAAGCGCTTCGGCTGCACGAAGCGGTTTGTAAAAAGATAAATTACCGTGCTTCAAAAATGGAAGCGTGGTAATAAGTATATTAAATATTCAGGATATACCTATTATTACGCTTCAAACTCTGAAATGTCGTAATAGATATGGTGATAGGTATATTCTGAATAGTTAACGTATATCAATTACCACGTTTTCAACCCTGAAACGTGGTGATAGGTATACATTAAATATCTATCATAACCTATTAGCATGCTTCATAGGAAGCGTGCTAATAAGTTTATTTTAAATTTAAGAATATTTGAATAAATATCTATAAAGATAATATGGATTAATAATTCTAAAAATTAATTATTTAATAAATTTAAGAATTTTGTAATTAATATAATATGATTAGAGTGAAAATGTATAATATGATACGTGGGTCCACACACAAAGATTTGAAAGATTTGTTTCAATGTGGCTAATAGATTATGAAAATGGAGTTTATGACAAATCAGTGTTGGCATGATACAAATCTGATTTGTCATGACACAAATCTACTTTTAAGTTTATTTCAATGTGAATACCCTTATCTCTATCTGCTCAACATATCTAAAATTCCCAACTTGCCTAATTTTAATGATTGTGCCTAGGGGTGTTCACTATATGGTTAAAACCGTAAACCGAACTCGGTTAACCGAAAAATTCGGTTCGGTTAACGGTTAAGGTTATTTGTATTTTCGGTTAACCGATTAACCAAATAAAAATAAAAGTATTAATATTAAATACACAAAAATTATAAAATTAACGTTAATATTAAATATTAAAATGAAATATAAAATTATAAAATTATAAAATCATTAATATTAATAAAAAGTAAATATAAAAAATATTGAATATCATATTAATATTAATTTAATCAAATTAATCGAATTTTCGGTTATTCGGTTAATCGGTTAAATTAACCGAAATTAACCGAATTTTCGGTTAATCGAATATCCGGTTAACCGAAAATTCAGTTCGGTTAATGGTTAATACTTTTGGCGATCGGTTAACCGATTCAGTTAACCGACTAACAAATTCGATCGGTTAATAACCGATTGTTCACCCCTAATTGTGCCAACATACTATTGCTGGGTTCTGCCGTGTGCTGATTGGATTGTGCACAGGTCAAGTTACAGTTTCAAACATAGATGGATGCCATTTTGATAATTTTTTTAAAAAAAATGTTATTTGAAAAAAAAAGTACGAAAATGTCCAAAAACAAAAAAAAAATACAAATTCAATTATAAATAAGTCGAAACCAAAATAAATCGAACCGATTTAAAGGCGTCTATATTCGATTTGGGGTGTTACGGATTGCTGCAAATCGATGCCTCTTCAGTTACGCTCCAGATTCATCTCTCTCACAATCCGACACGCATTCGCAGCCTCTCGGACAGCAAGCTCTTTAACGTCGTCGACCGCCGCCAAGACTTACTATGCTCAGTTATACAAGAAAGATGGCAACTTGGAGATATCCCTGTCCAGACTCGGGTCCAAATTGGACGCCTCCTGTGTCATTGAGGTACTAAATAGATGCTCTCCTGATCACTCTTTACTGGGTCTCAGATTCTTCGTCTGGGCTGGTCTCCGATCTGATTACAGACACAGTCCCTATATTTATACCAAAGCTGGGAAAGTTTTGAAAATGAAGGACAATCCTCAAGTCATTCATGATGTCTTGGAAGCGTATAAGAGGGAGGGGTGTGCTGTTGGTGTTAGGACGTTTAGGGTGGTTTTGAATTTGTGCAAGGAAACTAAGCTTGCTGATGAAAGCTTCTGGGTTTTGAGAAAGATGGTGGATTTTGGTTGCCACCCTGATACCGTCATGTATAATGTGGTTCTCAGATTGTTTTGTGAGGTGGGGCGTCTTGATGAGGTGGGAGAATTGGTGGAAGAGATGGATACTGTGGGTATTTGTCCTGATATGATCACTTATAGTTTGATGATTAAGGCTTATTGTGATGCGGAGAGGATAGAAGATGCTTGTGGCTTATTTAAGGTTATGAAGGAGCGTGGTTGTCGACCTAATGTGGCAGCTTACTCCCAACTTCTCGATGGGGTGTGTAAGTATGGGAGTTTGAAGAGAGCACTGGAGCTGTTAGAGGGCATGGAGAATGAGGATGGAGATTGTAAGCCCAATGTGATGACTTATACATCAGTGATTCAGGCCTTTTGTGAAAGAGGACGGTCAGTAGAGGCGCTGACGATTCTGGATAGAATGGTAAGTTTTGGCTGTCCTCCCAATCGAGTTACAGCAATAGTTTTCAATAAGAGATTTTGTGAAGAAGGTCTTTTGGAACAAGCTTATAAGGTGACTGAAAGGATTATAGATGTAGGTACTGCTTCTGCTCGAGAATGCTTTAGTTCGCTTGTTGTTTCTTTGTTACAAGCAGGACATGTTGAAGAAGCTGAGAAGGAATTCAGGAGAATGTTAAGTGCTGGGTTGAAACCTGATGGTTTGGCTTGTAGTGTTATGGTGAAACAAATGTGTCTGGAGGACCGAGAGCTCGATAGTTTTGACTTATTACAAGATATTGACAAAATAGAACTTCCATCCACCATTGATTCTGATATTTGCTGTGGTCTGTTGGGACGGCTCTGTCAGAAAAACCATGTGGAAGAAGCCGCCGAGCTCGCTAAGCTAATGATTGAGAAAGGGGTTCAACCAAAAGGTTTGCTGACGGATGGAACTATGGAACGTCTGAAGAAATTTGGATACAGCGATCTGGTTACTCAGTTAACTAGTCTGGGCAAGCCAGAGAACTGCGGTTCAGCTGTCTGATGGTTACTATGTGCCATGATTGCTAGCTCATTATTGTGTGATACATTTATCATCTTGGCAACAGCATCGGATAGGACATTTATCTGGAAACTAACATTTTAATTATCGGTGGGCGTGAAGTTTGGAAACATCTGATGTTAGCAAATATCTTGTGTAAATTCATGTGGTTCATTGCAGGATGCGCAGCAGTTTCTGCTTGCATAGCCATAGACATAACATAAAACCGGTGCTCGAACAATATGATGAACGGTTATATGCCGCTTTTATCTTTTATATTCCTTTTCTTTAGAACCTCTGGCTCTTCTCTACATTTATATCTGATCATCTTAATTTTTTTCTCTAGAACCAGCACATATCCCAGTACCTTATCTTACAGACAAGTTACCTTCTATATGTCTTAACTTCATCAGTGCGTGCTTGAGATACGCATCAATGCTGTCATGTTGCGGTATGTTTCAGTGACCAGTCAAGCATTGGCTTTTCTCCATCCCCTCCATACCATTGTTTTGGTCCTATATTAAGGAATGTAAGCCAAAATGTTCAGTTACTTCATGTTCAGTTGCTCGATCTTGTTATTTTGTGCTGATGTTTGAAGACATATGGGAAAGAATCGACCTGAAGACATTGGCATCCTGCAACATCACTGGAAACTGGTGCTCACTTCTCGACCATAGGGTGTTTGTGGGTTCATGGGGGCCTGGAGAAAGTCAAAGTCCAGTGCTTTTTGCTTAAAGATGCTTGGGATATGTCCAGCGAAAAGGTTTGACAAACCTCAACATCACTGTTTGTGCTTTTTGCTTAAAGATTCTTGGACCCAATATATCACTGGAAACAGCTCTTTGATTGTGTACTTTTCCTAGAAGTTGATTGGAACTATATCATGCTTAGAATCCGGACAGTAGAGAAGATGGCAAGAAATCTAGAAACTACGAGAGCTGCTCGGTTCCTTTAGACTGTGTTTGGTTTTAGAAAAAATTTGTCAAAAAAGAAAATTTGAGAGAAAATGAGAAAGAATATTTTGTTTGGTTGAGAGCATAGTTATCACGTCGTTACGAAGAATCGCGGCGTTAATGTGCTGTCAGGACGACTAGCCGATACGGCGGAAGACTAGTCGTCCTAAGTCGATAAGTCATTTTTATGAGTATTAGGTACATGCATTGTTCTAATTAATAAATTTAGAACTGAATTTGGATATTTTACTTGTTAACAATCAACTTATACAGAATTATAAAAACTTTGAGGGTTAATTGTATTATTTTAAACTTAAATTTAAGTACTAACATCAATTTACATTATACTTTAAACATGTTGGGGTCGAATTGTATTTTCCTAATACTACAACAACTTAAATTGAATAAAACATAAACTCTCCTTTCTCCAAAGTAACCTATTATAGATCGGACGACTCTTCCTAATGCAGTAGATCGGCCGACGCACAATGAAGTTCCACCATCATCGAATTGATTTCTGTTAATATCAATCGATTATGACACTGAATGATCCAGTCTACTTCAGAACTCATTCAATTTCTGTAAAACGATAAAATTGAGGGTGACGGATTGACGAAATTCACTGCGTCGCCAAGGCGGTTGAGAGAAAGTTTGAAGAAGGAAAATTTGATAAAAAATGGAGGGGAAAAATTTCATCAAATTTAAGACTGTATTATCGTTTTTGTCATAGTTTTCCACCCGTGACCAAACAAAGGAAAATAAGATGAGCTCATGTTTTCTCCCATTTTCATCTCCTCCTCATTTTTCCTAAATTAAACATAGCATTAGTCTTTCTAGAAAATAGTGGTTAGACAGTTACACAATTTGGTATTACATTTCAATTACAGTATCATCTAGCTATTTTTCATATTCGCATAGTTTTGTGTGCAAACCTATTTCGACGTTTTCTACATAGAGATTCACTGACCTTTACCTCTTATGCAATGTAATTGACTAATTTAGTGCGGTTATCTTATTTGTGGGATTGAAGTACCAGATTAGAATAGAAGTAGTCATGTGCTGACTCTGTTGAGAGATTAAATATACAGAAAAGACTCTTCATGCAATGGCATATTCGTTAGTTCTGTGAGTTTTAGCAATGGATGCAATAGAGCTGTGAATATAAGCAGATGATCAGTATGGGCATTAGCATTCCATTGATTCATTTCTAGTAAAAAAGTTATAATTGTAACCTAGTACAATCCGAGTAGTTAGATTAAACGTCGACTAGTTTTCAAATATAATTTTTCACATACCATTTTTTTAGGTTGAAAGCTGACAAGTCGAATGAACGTCAAAAAACTTTACTGATTTCAAATTTGTGTCTGTGTGAAAAACCTTGGATGCAGCAGTCCTAAGGGCAAAGTATTAATTTGGGGTATGTGTGGGCGAATGGTATTGAAACTGCCTGCTAAGCAAGAAGCTTGAGTCAGTCGCAAATCGTCATGTCAGTCCAGGTCCAATATAAATAACAATGAGGTGGATTCAAGATGGTTAGTGATATTAACATACCCTACTCACATCAAGAGATTATCAAAACCATACCCGCATCATAACCATTCGGATATATAAAAACAAAATTATACCCCATTCTCATCGAGTTTCAGTTTACCATGGGTAACTATTTAACTGTTATTAAAATATATGGAGAACATTTAAAAGGACCTGAACTATTTCTAATTTTCAATTACGGTTTGAACTACTCCAATTTTAAAAAATGCAGAATATCAAAATATGGGCTGACATGTGAAGTTTATGTAACCCTCTTAAGCTACCCATCACATCGTTAATTTTGCTTCAATAATTTTATCACCCTTGGTCCAAACTAAGTCATCCTTACAAAATCACATTCAAATCTCAATCTTAACATTTTACAAATTGAATTTTCAAATGCCGAAACAAAAATATTCGAAGCTGAATCTGCAAATCTAACGTGACTTTTTGGAAGTGAGAGTCACCTCCTTCCTCTTATAAAACCTATTAATTTGCGAGCCCTGTCCCACATTCGATCAATCCAATATCACACAATCTAGCCGCTCGTCTTTTGAACAATTCCTTATTTGGTTGGTACACTTTATAAGTATCTTATCAGCCATACATTAAAGGACAAATAGTTTAATCGTTTAGGAAAACTTTGACCACTTATCAACTAATTACCGCTAAAATAAATTTGGTTTTAAAATCTCAAAAATAGCCCAAGAATCATATTTATGTAGTTTAAATCTCAAATTTAAGTTAAAATCAACTCAAAAACCATTAGAACTTTAGTTTACAAACAAGTTTGTTTTCCACACCTAAAAAACTAGTCAAGAATGATACTTGAGTATTTTGTGCCATACGTTTGTGATAAAATTAACTCAAACATCATTAGAAATTGGTTTTGAGGTTCTGAATCAAGTTTGGTTTCAAAAACATAAAAATAGTCCAAGAATCATGTTTGTGTAATACATATCCTAAGTTTGGACTAAAATCAATTCAAAAACCATTAGAACTTTGTTTTTAAAATTTTGAAATAAGTTTGGTTTCAAAACCACAAAAATAGCCTAAGAATCATGTTTCTGTATTTTATATTCTAAGTTTGAGCTAATCAACTTAAACTCCATTAGAACTTGGTTTTTTAAATTTTGAAATAAGTTTTGTTTCAAAACCTTAAAATAGGCCCAAGAATCATATTTGTGTGCGTTATATCCTAAGTTTGGGCCAAAATCAACTCAAACACCATTATAACTGTTTTGAAATAAGTTTGGTTTCTAAACCTCAAAATAGCCAAGAATCATATTTAGGTATTTTATATCATAAGATTGAGCTAAAATCAACCAAAACACCATATATTAGAACAGGTTTTGAAACAAATCTGGTTTCAAAATCTCAAAAATAGCCTTTGAAGTTAATTTATGTAGTTTAAATCCTATGTTGGGGTTAAAATTAAAGTTCTTGTAACAGGTGCAATTGGCGGAAAATCTATGGCGATTTTGCGACAACTTTCATGTTACCATTTATTTATAAGAGACTTTAATCACAACATATTTTTTGACCATTAATTTCCGTAAATGTGCTGGAAACTTACAACTAAATTTCCGACCAGCATATTTTATTTTGACAGCAAAACATATCATTTTAGTAGTGTTGGGTCTTCGACTAAAATAAGTTTTTGTACAAATAAATAAAGACCAAGAAACAAATACTAGTATGATAATTATCTAAAGTTATCTCTTTCACTAAATTTAATCAATTTTTTCATTCAATTATTGTTTACACATAATTAATATGATGCAATGTGTATAAAATAAATAAATCATACATAATACTAACTACATCAAAACTGTTACAAATGGATATAATAAGTGAATCCAAAAAATCCTCGTAGTTTCTTTTTAAAAAAAACTCAAAAGGGACCTTGAACTACCACCACTTACCCAATTGTTGTCCGAACTACCACGATTTTCAAAAAAAGTGAGATGAAAAAAATTGGACTGATTTTCTAAAATAAAATTTACCGTTACACTCATAAAATAATATTATAACATGATTTATATTCGTGTGTGAAAATTATGTCATTTGATTATCAAAATAAATAATATCATTTTTCGCACATAAATAAAATGACATCTTTTCATACTAATCATACATAATCCTCAATAAATTTAATATGATTAATTATATTTAAAAAAATTGATCTTAAGCATCAACTGAAATCAGTCCAATATTTTTCTTCATCGTATCTTGTGGTAGTTCACACCGCAATTGAGCAAGTGCTGGTTGTTCAAAGCCCCTCTTGGGATTTTCCCCTCTATTTTATTCACACTAAGAATTGAAGATGAAAAATGATATGAAATTAGATGGTGATTAATACAAAATTCCACTGAATTGACAAATATGGATGATAATTTTGTTTTAGTCGTCTCATTTTAAGAATTAAGTGATATAATGTAATGAAATCCGATATTTTAATGAGCATAAAAGTTAACAGACTAAACCCATTGAAAAACGACGTTATTAATAAGTCAATATTTTATATAAGCTCTTATAAGATTTTCTTAAACACTAATTGTATTTACAATACGGGCAGGCGGGACGGTTAACCCTTAATTGGAGTGGGTAGGGTGTGGATACAACAAATATCATACCCTTCACCTATCCGTCAGAATTGCTTCGGTTCGATTACAGTTTTAACCATGGGGATCGTCAACTCGGTTATTAACCATGTTGACTAGGGTGGGATGGTACAGGAATAGATTGGGGCAGTCATAATTGCCATCCCTATAATCCAGTGTAGCAATTTTTTAACGTCACTAATTACCACACATCCGGAGATTAATTTTCATTATATTTTGGAACAATAACAACGATTACATGATATATCCCACTTATTCCCTCGACGCACTATAGAGATGTTGCATCTCAACCCCTGCCAAATTCTGGAGAGCTGGAGCACGGTCGTTCTGGTTAGTAGGCTACTATTAGTTGTAAGGTCGGATGTGGCTCCCAAATTTTTACCAAGGGGCTCCCATGGTGCAATGGCGCCATTCAAAGGCTCCACTAAGCAACACCAAGAGTATTAAAATGCAGCGAAATAGAAATAAACAAAGAACACTAGCAATACAAGGACAATAAGGGGAATTTTGATACTTTTACTAACCCTTGACTCATTATATAGATGTTGCATCTCAAGCCCCTGTCAAACTCTGGAGAGCTGGAGCATAGTCGTTCTGGTTAGTAGGCTGCTATTAGTTGTTATTAGATCAACTACCTGCATATTCCTTTTAATAAATTTATCTTCTTGTTTTCCATTTAATTTTTCATCCTCAATTTTCCCTCTATCAAACTAGAAATTTCATCTCATTTTTCTACAAATTTTCTTTTACCTCAAATTTTCCATAAACAAAACAAAGCCCAAATATTTCAGACTCGTGATGTGGGAATTATCAAGAATCATCTCTCATACCTTTTATCCCTCACCCTCGCCATTAAAGTAGTTCCCACTTCTTTGTATCTACTTATATTCTCTTGTGTTAACATATCTTCTTTTAATAAAAGCAATACCCAAGTTTATTTGGACTGGAACAACTTTCTCAAAACTCAAAATGAGGATTTATCATGATATCAAATGGAATGATCTAGTAATCCCTTTCATGTGCTTATTTTGTTGTTGTTCTTGTTTGCTTCAACTTCTTTTATCCTCACTACGTAGTGACACTATGCAGCTTCATATTTGATTCGGTATTTTGTTTGGTTTTTTCACTCAACTATGTCAATCCTCCCACCTCAACAACATCAAGAGATCAATGATTACTTTAGTTTTCACAAGCACTAAGACAATCTCATAATTGCTACATACTTTTTAAAAATTAAACATTTTGTGATTTAACTGGAAATTATGAGAGTTCTAAGAGCATGTAGTTGTGAAGCTTTATATAACTATCACACAGACTTGGCAACATTTTTTAAAAAAAAGTTATAAAACTTCTTTTTCAAATTTCATACGATTATACTACAGGAAAATTATATCAGTGCTGCCCAGGTATGCGGCATACAAATTGTGTAGTTTTGTGCTTAATTAATATGAAGACATCTAAAATTGGTTACCTACTAAGGATGGGTCCGTGACTGCCAAAGGCTATAGAGATTATCTAGAAGGGCCATGCACTATTAGTGTTCTTTGGAGAATAATTTGGCTTAAATTCATTCCACAAAACGTTAGCCAGTTTCTGTGGAAGGTCAGACATGGAGTCGTCCCGCTACGAGGTTAGCTGGTTTCTAGGTGCAGGTGTTGTAGGGAGAGGACCTTGGAAACCTTTGACCATGTTTTTATGGAAGGCAAGGTGGTTTGCAAGATTTAGAGCTGACTTTTGTTACCTTGTGAAGGAATGATTTATGTACCCTAAGCCGAAATCTTAGATGGGAGCAATTAGGATTTTGAGTTTTGGTTTAGGCATGTCGGAAATTTGGAAGGCGCATTGCGTGGTTATGTTTGGAGAGGAGAATGGGAGAGGAGTTCCCCCAGAAAGTCTGATTACCAAATCCCTCAGAAGCCTTGTGATGGCGAGGTTGATTGAAATAAAACTTGGAAAATAACCCTCAACACCAGAAGACATACTCATTACAAAGATAAGTATGAATATACATTAAGTCAGAAGGAAAAGGCGAACCCAAAGGTGTGGACTCCTGTAGAGGATGGCTTCACAATAAACATGACAAGAATGGGGCATAAGGGTACAAAGGTCATTAGACATTCAACAGGCTCTTTTGTCGCAGCATTAGTACTTCAAGATCTACATATGGCAGAGTTAAAAGGCATTTATGTCCTGTTGCGCTTTACAAGGAGCATGATGGTGCAAAATTCAACGGCTAAGATGGAAATTCAATGAGAATTAAACATTGGATCAGTAGTGGAGAGGCAATGGGCAGCTAGTAACATGCGTCAGCAAAATAGCTCATGGCAGTTCAAAATCATCTTGAAATAGTGTAATGGTGTGGTGAATAATCATCTCAAAGATGGTAGTTCTGGCGAGGCAAAGAAGGTTGGTTTTTTAGTGGCGAGTTGTCGTGCGAGTCCTTCAATCTACTGTTGCTTGAAAACATAGCCAGAAGACATGGTCATTAATTTGTTTTGTGTTATTTTCTGTCCTAGAGGCATTGCTAGGCCCTTGCCAGTTATAGCACTTTCAGCGCCTTGTGCTCAATCAAATAAAGTTTTTCCTTTAGAAAAAGATGATTATACTATCTCGAGAGGTCGGATCATCAGTATAAAGTCTTATCCTTCCATAAATGTGGCTTATAATGATGTTGAGGGAAAAAAGTGAAAAATTTAATGATATAAGAATAGTGTCTGAGGTTACCACTTTACTAGGTAAACAAACCTACCACTCTTATTAGAGAACTCAATCTGATTTAACTATTGTTGAAAGCAAGAAGATAATACGGAATCATCTAAGCAATGTGCATATGTAAGAAAGTTGGTCACACAAAAATACCAATGTTTGAAACTCATTGGTTATCTTATTAATCATAGGTTTTATTCTGAACCTACAGAACAACAATTAAGGAATAGAGAGAAGTTCGCATCCATAAATGTATTTTGTGATATTGCTCTAGTCGTGGCATCTAACTAAGTTAAATGGACATAAGTATACCTAGAGTATGCTTGTCCTTAAACATGCAAAAATATGGTTTACTTTCTATTGTTCCTAGTTTTTTGGCCCAAGCCCTTCCAACTAAAATAGAAAAAGAAATTACCCAACAGTGTATGGGTGAAATTTTGATTAATAACCGACCGAATAAAAAATTATGGTAGGAAGTTATGTAGGTGATTTCCCTAGGGAGGTGTAACATGACATAGCAAAATAAAGATAGGCAGCTCACACCATGCTAACCAGGAGGGACCACCAAATATTCTTCTTCAATTTGGGCAGTATCACGACTTGCACAACATGGCAACACACGTGATGAATGAATTATAGTTGCTATGAAAAATTGTACGATCTGTTAGGTTGTTACAGAGAGAGCATATGTGAAGTGAGGGATTATATAAACTTGTGTCGAAAAGAGAAAATGATGATGGATGAGAAGGCCATGGGTTCCAATCTTCTTAAGCCATTTAGCTCTTTTTTTCATTCCTTCTCTCGTGGAAATTTCCTCTTCCTTTTTTAAAGATGTTTGTTCCCTATGTTGGTCCTGACATATGAGTTTTCCTGTATTCCGTTGTGGAAGTTTTTCACTTCTTTATGGATGACAAATGTTGTTGTAAAATAAAATAAGAATATAATATGAAAGATAGATCCTATATAAAGAGTTGCATGAGAGATTTACTTATTGTGGATGAAAGGTTAATAAAAAGAAATTTATAAAAATGGTGACGTAGAATGACACAAATCTCATGTGACATGGCACAAACCAACTTTTAGATTTATTTTGATAAGTATGCCATTTAATTCACTCCACTTTTCTTTGTTGCTTTTTGCTACTTTATTTTTTGAATCTTTTCACTGCACTTCTTTGCATCATTTTGTCATCAAATTTAGTTTTCTGGTGGACAATATATACGTCTTCATCAATCTGGCAGCTCCCTTAAGGAAGTTCCCGGTGAATCACTTTTCTTAATCATCGATAAGTATAGTAATATCTTTCCAACCTTCAATGCATCATTTTCCACTTGTCTTTGAGTAATATCACATATAAATTTTGCTATTTCAAATTGATGTGTTTGATTTTTTTTACTATTCAAAAATCATCATTTGAATTTGCAAATCGACTACCTTATGTCTAGAAATTAAAACTTTGATCTTTCAAATCTATCATGGATCTTACCCGTATTGGAATTCGTTCTCCTTTTTATCCCTTACTTGGTTTTATATCACTTCAAATGCTAAAAACAAAATCTAAAGGAGAAGGGTTCTGATGAAATTATGTGCAAGGTCGTGGGAAGGGCTATCGACAAGATGGTTATAACTTTCTCCCTTTTCTTCATATATTTTTTAGAAAATTAAAGTTATTTTAGTGATGTGGGTGAATGGAACTAAAATCCATTTCATTTTGTTGAGGAGGATTATTTGTCTACATAAAATTAGGTTATCTGGATCCACAGATACCATGGATAATTAGGAACTCCTCGAAGAAGGCCTCTTCCTTATAAGTACTCCATATGTTTGCTTTGTTATTTAGTTACCATTTTTTGTGTTGATTCATCTTTGACCAATGCTATTTTTACAAAAGTTGTAGTTATTTTTATTCCTTTGTGTACTTTGTATTTTTACACCTGGTATTTTTTTCTCTTTAAAGAATTACACTTATGTTTAGTGATGAATGGTGATTGTCAAACCGATGTGTCTGTCAGATTCTCATTTTTTTTGGGTATATTTCTTAGACATTTTTTCTATCCATATACACCTGACTCTAGTTGGTTTGAAACCAATAAGATATTTCTCTTATATACTTCATACTGTTTAACACATAATCAGCAGCGGTGACCCAAAAACTTAGAGGATCCTAAAAAAAAGCTATTTTTGAAATCCCCCAAAATTGTAGCCACGGTTGAGCCAAAACTCTTAGTAAAGCTTAACATATATAGTGAGGGAGCCTGCGTTTGAGCCAAGACTCTCCAATCAAGGCTTGCCAACAGGGGTCGGGCGTACTATCCTTTAGAGACTCCTAGCAAGGCTCAACCCATGATTTTGTGGCCAATTCCTGCCCAAGGCTTCTAGATCGACACATGTGGTCCCCTAGGTAATAGTTGAACTGATGCTCCAATCAAGACACGACTCAAACAGTCGAAAAGCCTTTGCATAATTTAAGGCTCAATACAATACTCAATATCAATAGTCGAGGGCCTAACTCCAAGTTAAATAACCAAGAAAGTGACTTAATGCACACAAAAAAAAACTCTCAGATTGCCTTTCCTTTCTATCTTATACCAAACTCCTTCTCTCTTCTCTTGTTTTTACAAATGTAAGATAATGACATTTAACTTCTTTACATTTTTACCCCACATCGCCCTTATTCAGTGCTCACTTACGGAACTTCCCCTTATTAGGTGACTTGTGCTTGGGGGGCCTCCTGAAATTAGGATCCCAGTATGGTCGCTCCGCACGCACTACACAAGGGCCGGCCCTGATAAAAGACAACTAGGTCATTGGCCACGCGCAAGAGTCGTACACGCGAGGGACAAGTGACACGTGCGCGCGGCCAGTGACCCAGTCGTCTTTTATCTTCCTTTCTTTGTGTAACATGTGTCTTCTCTCTCTCCGCCCCACCCCCTCCCCCGCGCGGCAGTGAACCACTGCACGCGACTCTTGCGCTCGGTTGATCAGTGTCTTCTATCTAATTTTCTCTCCTTGATCAAACTTTGCTCCAAAACTGTCCTTTTCAGCACATTTTTACATTCAGACCTAGATTTAGTCTGAAATACAAAACTTAGCTAAAACCATTTAATAACACTCAAGAACGATCTACAATTAGGCGAGTTAAGTATAAATGAGACAGAATAATTTGGTCTCATCATAATACCTCACGGTAACCCTTGATCATCCTTGAGCAAGCAACAAAAATGAGCATCACAGCAAACATATGTATCTCATTAGTGTAGTTCAGGCTTCATGTATCCTTACCTTGATATCAACTAATCATTCAAACTTGCAACTTAATTCACATACAGCATCAAACAAATCATCATGATAAAGGCAAATCATTGACACCAATCTTATTCAGCTACCCCATACGCACTTGTCTTTATATGCCTTTTTCAAGAATAACAAATAAAGATATTGTACTAGATATGAATAAGGAATGAGCATATCTTACTAGTTATGCATCATTATACCGTCTACACTTCACCAAAGCGGGAATAGATGGATACCCAAACCATGGAATCATTCTACGTGAGTGCATATCAGCTGGTGGCTTGTGACACAAGTTCATATTTAGAGGAGCTTGGTAATTTAAACTTTATAAGCATAGTGAATATCAAACATGACTTTTTTTTAAGTTATTTTTTAAAACTTTTGCTCTTTGATTTTTATGATCTTTAGTTGAGAGATATATTATTTTAATTTTTATAAGTCATGCCTTCAAGAGAAGATAAGTCACTCGTATAGCATAATTTTTTAGAATAATTAAAAAGCACAAGCTTGTATGTAAAATTTGGCATTCGAGGCCATGCATCACGTGATCCAAGAAAAATCTTGAAGAAGTTGGAGTCCTAATGTATGTTGAAATCTCTTACAATTAAACTATATCTGAAGTAGAGGTTGTACGGCCTAAAGATGTAGGAAGGGAGTGATCTGGCTCATTACATGAATGTCTTTAATAAAATTATCAAGGATCTCGCGCAGCTTGAGGTGAAGATTAAGGATGAAGACGGGGCCATGATCTTATTATGTTCGCTATCTCCTTCTTATAAATAACCACTCTTATGCACGGAAAAGAAACTATCAAAGTTAAGGAGATTACTACTGCCTTGTTGGTACAACACCAGTAAAAGTAGAATGCAGGGGAGAATTCTTCACAAGCTGATAGTTTATACGTCAAGAGAAGTCACGACTATGGAAGAAAGGTTGAGAAGGATGGTTCTATGAAACAAAACTCAAGATCAAAATCAAAATCAAAATCAAAATCAAAATCAAAATCAAAATCAAAATCAAAATCAAAATCAAAATCAAAATCAAAGGGAAGGAAGATGATTATCTACTACAAATGCAAGGAGATGGGACATATGAAGATGGACTGTCCAACGTGGAAGAAGCAGAATGATGGGAAGAATGGTGAATCATCAAAGTGGTGAATGTGGCACAGAATGATTGTTATTGCAGCGATGGCGATATACTTTCAGTTTCAACTACTCAGTTCATGGATTCTTGAATTCTTGACTTGAGATGCTCCTATCATATCACGTCCAACAAAGAGTAGTTCTCTACATGTAGGTCAACTAATTCCACTTCTGTTTATCTAGGTGATGAACAATGTTGTAATATTATTGGTATTGGTGATGTCAGAATTAGGATGCATGATGGGATAGTGAAAACACTGTGTGATGTTAGACATGTACCTAAATTGAAGAAGAATATGATTTCCTTGGGCACTTTGCATAAGAATCGTTCTATTCCTTAGTTAGATGAGGATAGAAGAACCATTAGAGTTATTAAGGATGTGTTAACTGTAATGAAAGAAAAGATGACAGCAGGGAATATCTATAAACTATTAAGGCTTACAGTTTTAGATGGAGTTCATTCTATTGAATCACATGATGATAGTACAAAGTTGAGGCATATGCGTCTTAGTCATCTTAGTGAGCATGGCATGACTGAATTGTATAAAAGGAATATGTTTCATGGTGTTAAAAGCTGCAAGCTCTAATTGTATAAGTTTTGTGTTCTTGGGAAGTAAACTAAGGTTAGTTTCAAGACTAGACTAAAGGGACTCAAGATTATGTGCATTCTGATGTATGGGGCCCTGTAAAAGAAATATCAATGGGAGGATCTGTATATTATATTATGTTTACTGATAATTCCTCTAGAAAAGTTTGGACGTATTTATTGAAACAAAAATCCGAAGTCTTCGACAAGCTCAAGTTGTGAAGAGATGAGGTGGAGAACCAAACAAAGAGAAAGATCAAGTATTTAAGGATAGATAATGGCATGGAGTATACAAATTCATAGTTCCTAAAATTCTGTGAGGATAAGAAGATTCAGAGGCGCTTCACAGCTCATAAGACACCACAGCAGAATCATGTTGCAGAAATGTTAAACAAGACTTTGACCGAAAGGCTGAGATGCTTGAGATTGAATGCAGGATTTCTTAAAAGCTTTTAGGCAGAGGTTGTGAGTATGGCTTGCTATGTCATCAATATATCATCGCGAGCATCACTAGGAGGAAAAGTTACAGAACAAATATGAACAAGTAATTAGTTATTTTCTATTACTTACGGATTTTTTGTTGTCTTTCTTATGTGCATGTACCTGGTGACGAGAGATCATAGCTTGATGCAAAATTCAAGAAGTGCAGCTTTCTAGGATATAAGAAGGGTGTCAAATGATACAAGTTTTGGAATCCGGTTGTGAGGAAGCTGTTGATAAGTAGAGATGCAGTCTTTGATGAGCAGTCTATGTTGCAGCAGAATCAAGAGATTGTGCAGTTGGATTTGGGACAGCGACCTACATCAATTGAGAAACTTGAGATTTCTACTTCACCACCTGATACCTCGATGATAGATGATATGCAGAGCTACAATCTGGTCAGAGACAGAGGAAGATGCACCAATGTAAAGCTTCTAGACAGATTCGATTTTAAAGACATCATCTCTTATACACTTCACATTAGTAGTGAGGATCCGGTTATTTTTTAGGAAGCTATCACTAGTAATGAGAAAGATAAATGGATCTGCAATGGTGGAGGAGATGGAGTTTTTGACCAAGACAGTTACAACAGACAAGTTTAAGAATTATTTGAACTTATTAAATGTTCATAGCTGCTAGAAGAGCAAGAACCCTAAGTCACTTTGAGGTGTGAGATACATCTGAGTTTTATCTCTTAAGGAGCTGGATATTTGGTAAGGTGGAGATTTTTTGGGCATAGCTCAAATACTGATAAAGGGCTTATGTTGGAGGAGAGCGGAGAGTGACATGAGACTGGATTTCAGTGGATCATGGCAGCAAGACTAGTAGTTGTAGGCCAGGATTAAGTAGACTTGGGGTTGCGGGAGTGCAGCCCCGCGGTACGGTGCAGGGATGATTTAGTAAATATGTACCAAGGTTATTATTATATATTTTGTTATTGTAACCCTAATTGATATAGATGACACTCTGAATAATACAAAGCCGCTCTTTTACTCCCGAGAATGTAGGTACACTGCCGAAACTCGTTAAATTTGTGTGCCCTTTACTATTTTACTCTTGTTAATTAGCCGGAATTCTCAATACAGTAAATAACCAGTAATAGGAACCAAATCATCTTTATATCTGCATCTGCATGATATTTGTTTATTATTCCATCCTACTTCATTTTTTTGTTTCAAGTTGTTTAGGCTTTGTTTGGTTTAAGAAAATAAGAGGGTACTAAAAATTAAATGAATAATGAATGGAATTTCATGTTTGGTTTAGTAATGTTGGAGGGAAAGAAAATTAAATGAAATTTTTAGTTAAAAATAGATGTTTTGATAACTTTCTTTCATTTAAATGAAATTTCATTTTCCTTCTCATTTTACGTTTTTCCAATACCAAACATAGTAATGGTGAGTATTTGGTACGAGTGTACTTCGCATCACCTCCAAGCCTTTGGATATATTGTTATTAACATTTTGTGTAAGCCTTTCGACATGAAGTCTAGGATATAAAGTGTAAGTAGTCGCAGTCTAAAATTGTAATGTATACATTCTATTTCATGACATTAGCATCTCTTACAAGTAGTTTATAAGACACAAAAATTGTTTTGAAACACAACAATTGGTTGCAATAGCCACCTTGCATACGTGAACACAAAATAAAAAATGTCTTAATAACTGTTTCATTACTTTCAATTCGTGATAAAAGAGATCAAGTGCTCTTGAAAAATCTATCATTATATGACTTTTTTGGAGAAAAATTATCTCTAACAAAAGAATAAAAAATTAATTTAAATGTTTTGAACCCAAATAACATGCTTTTAGGGGTTGGAAATATTCTAGGAAAACATGTTCTATAAAAATATTACTATTAAGGGTTTGCTACAATAAAAAAGGTGGTCGAAAGAGTAATAACATTAAGAACGTAATTACAATAAAAATCTCAAAATTTGAGATATTGATAAATCATTTATGCAAGAGAAAAACTTGTTGTCTAAACCTTATTGCTATACGATTTTTACAATACTTTTAAAATGTGCTTTAAATTTTAGGGTCAATTACAAATACATTACCTGTACTTTTACCTGATTTCAAATCAGGTAACATACTTTGTAATTTTTCAATTTGAGTACTCTAAGACTAATTTTGAAACTAAAAAAACACTATAATTCACCTTATTGAATGTGGATTCTCATTATCATGCAATAGACTATATGATTTATAGTGTTGGTGTACTAAATCCCATAAATTGTAGTGTTTTTTGTTTCAAAATTAGTCTTAGAGTACTTGAATTGAAAAATTACAAAGTACGGTACCTGATTTGAAATCACGTGAAAGTACAAGTAATGTATCTGTAATTTACCCTAAATTTTAATATGACGTTCTTTAAATTTGAAAACAGCGTGTGGGGCCTTAACCTCATTATAGAGCATCAATGATAGAAAAGTCGATCTGTAGCTAGGTTGTTTAGTTATATTGAAAGTGACATCTCATCCCTTTGTCGTATGGATAGCTTACGCCACACGCCGAAAAGAAAATATAACGTGATCAGTAATTGATTTTTAGTTTAATTAGTTTTAAAACACCACAATTTAATCAATACAGTCAACCTAAATATAAATACTAACATAAATATAATACAAATTGAAAATAAATATGCATTCAAATTATGTTATTAGGATCGTACAAAATTACTATGAAGCAATAGTTTACTATCCAAAATAATAGATAATATTTGAAGAAAATAAAAGAATACTCAAGGAAAACTAATTGATCATTAGATGACGTCATACCGTAGAGGTCGCTCATATCTACCACAGACACCATAATCGATGATTGACTACTTATCTGAAAAAAGAATGGAATAAAATAATGTGGATCAAAAAAACTCAACGAGTAAATAATCCGTGCATACAATGGTGAGCCAGGATGTTCATTTTACAATATTTGTGGTAAATATTTATCATTAAATAAAATTTTCACATAGGGTTCACCATTCGTATTTTACCCATGTATGTGTGCGATCACTCACCATTCTTAGTTCGCATATATACATATATTTTATATTATCTCAAAATGACATAAATCAGATGCAAGTGTGAATATGTGAATATGATGCACAAGCATGAACAGTGACCGCCGATCTAGGTAATCAAATTAATCATTTATCAAAATGCATCATCTTTTTTGAGTAACAAGACGTCGCAGACATGATGCAGCGTGTATCCATGAATAAATGCTTACAGATCAATTATCATTTCCAGATAGTCATGTAGAGTGTTATAATATAGTAACAAGGTACATTAGAGTTATATACTCACCTCTTCCGAGCGTATCTAAAAATTGTTAAATAAATACAAAGCAACAACGATGCTCTAACATGACAAATAAATATATATTATACAACGATGAGAAACAAGCCTAAAATCTTATCAGTGTTATCTCATGTCCCTAACAAAATTACATAAACACTCAACATCCTTAATCACAAATTGAAAGGCACTACTACAAGTGAGGGCTTTTTTACCACACTCATTTAAAGACATGTATCATGCTTAGAAAATGTGATGAATGTGAGTGTCATAAATAATCTGAGCAGAAAATGTGGTAATAGGTGGTGCACCTATTACCACTCTTCAAAATAAGAAGCCTGATTATAGACTTTTTTATTTCAAATTAGTGTAGTGGTTTTCTATGCTTGTATGTTCGCGCTGGTATACCAAAATGGAATTCTCAACTCCTCTCATAATTTTTCTCAACATAATCAAGAACCATGAACTCCCACATAATCCCTCCGCCCATTTCAACGTCACGAAAATCATCATCAATCTCTTAAAATCTCTAAAACCTAGTTATGAACTCCAACAATAACACCAACCTCAAAACTATTCAAATTCTCTATCAACATATAGCGTTACCCTTTCACTCAAATTTGTCCAATCCTCTCAATTCATACCGAAGACACAATCAAACCAAAAAAAACGAAGTCAGATATAAGAGATACCAACACAAAAGGAGAGTTTCCTTAAGTCGCCACAATCAGATCTGGTAATAATTTAGGCACACCTGTTAGAGCTCCCACAGCAACACATTCATACAAAAATATTGAACTCTCAATCAATGAAACAAATCCACAAACAACTTTAGTAATGAAAAATGTAAGAAAATTAAAACCTAGATATTACCAGACGCACAAACAGCTCCCGTCATAGAACTCACTGCATCGATTAAAATATAAATAGAAAGAAAAAAAGATGAAAAATTAAAAACAAAACAAAAAGATGATCCGAGCTCACGCTTTGGATTGAGTGGACAGTTTTAATATAAAACTTAAGGGTTGATGACTTCGAATGTGGATCTGCTGACGCCTTAGCTAGATGGCTCGATTAGGCGTCGGTGTTGTCCGCTGCGATGCAACGGTGATCTGTTGATCATGGGCGGATCTAGTAGTTATGTGATCGAAGAGACTGTTATTCCAGAGGATATGGTCAGTTCTTGTCCTACGTCACTATTGCAGGACGCTCGATGATGATGGCGGATGAGTGATTTAGGAATGAGGTGATGTGGCTCAAAGCTTCCATATCTTTCTCTGCTGAGGAGTGTTGAGTGAGGAACAAAGGTGAGAGATGAGAAGGAAGATATAAAATAATAATTATCGCTATTATTTACCACGCTTCCTCCTATGAAACATGATAATAGGTGATAAATGTTGAGAGAATATATAAAATATTAATTATTTGTATTATTTAAAACGTTTCATCCTGTGCAGGGGCGGATCCAAGGGGTGGACAGCGGGGGCAGCTGTCCACCCAAATTCCGACCAAACGTTCATATTTTAGTGTAAAAATAATATATTTTTAATTTTTGTACCCCCAATTAAGTTTAAAAATATGATATTTCTTATTTTTGTACCCCCAGTCAGCTTAAAAAAAATTTTATACCCTCAATTAAACTTAAAAATATTATATTTTTTATTTTTATACCTCATTCAATTTAAAAAAAAAATTTTGTACCCCCAAATTAAAATTTCTGGCTCCGCCACTGATCCTGTGAACCGTGGTAATAGGTGAACACATCCACAACTATTACCACACTTGCTACCACAAGCATGGTAATAAATATAAAATATCAATTTACTAATTTTTGTCTGTATTATTAACCACGCTTCTTAGTAGGATGCATTGTAAGAAGATGTAATAGTGACACCTATTACCACGTTTCATCCTTTAAGCATGATAATAGATTTTAACATGTAGTTGCACAATCACTTTGATAGATACCTACTACCATGCTTTGTCCTTTAAGCATGGAGATAGGTGGCTTTGATCAATTACCATGCTTGGTTTGTATTATTTACCGTGCTTTGTCTTATCAAGCGTTGTAAATAGAAGCGTGGTAAAAATATAAATCTGTAATAATAAAGTCAAACTTTGGAAGATAATAACTCCACAAACAGTGCAGTCAACTTATACCTTTTATACCAGCAGAAAGTTAGTTCGAGCTAAATAAATTAGACTCAATAATACTTAATTTTTGTATTGGAGTTCAAGGTTTAGACCCTCAAAGTTGCATGTATGAGTTGTCAAATTTTACAGGCAGATTCAAACTCTTGACTTCGGACATTATCTCTGTAATAAGATTTTTTCAAAAACTTATCTTTCCTTCTCAGAAACTAAGTTTTGTGCAGAACATGTGCAAAATAAGAATTTCTCAATTCTAATATCAAAATAGAAAGATATATACATGCTAAGTCAGTTGGTGGGCGAATCTGCCTAAATTAGCTGACAAACTTCTTACCTTACCTTTGAGTCAAATTATCTTATTACTCCGATTAAAATAGAATTCAAAATTTATGTGGTTAGAAATATCTTTTGGGTAGAATTAATTAGAATCAAGAAAAACTCAAAAATAATGACGATAACTCACTGTACACCAACGACAAATCTGGTCGAAAAAACTATTACTACAGGGGAAAATGTAGCTTCTCTTCTTATGTGCTTGTAATAATAAAAATTAACATATTTGCGCATATCTTATATCTGTGAGAGCGTTATAGATAAGATCCATCAAAGGTAAGCTGTCATGACTTTTGTAGGATTTTTGTTAAATTTTTTTTTTTGGTTATGTACTAATTTATCTAACAAAGGCTAGCTCAACCCAACAAGTGCAATAGGCTGACTTGGTAAATTATAAATTTTATTTTATAAATTTAAGCCTAACCTATGCTTATTTTATTTATTATTATTATTTTATTAATGGATATTACAGTTTAGCACTTCTTTGAGCGCAAAACCAATCTTGCATGAAGAAGATAATTACGGAGGGAAAATCTAGATAAAGAGAATAATGACAAAATATTTGGGAATCTCAAGATGCCAATCCAGTTTTTGAAGAGATATTTTTGGGGGAATCATGTTTATCGGGACACTACAAATAAGGAACCGCCACATATTCTGTTGAAATTTTTATAAGTTTTTTGATTTTTTACAATGTCATGTGACTGGTCAAACTGCCAAATGATCACACATTAGTAGTAGTTAATACATAATCCATGTGATAGACATAGGGTTTAGGGTTTAGATTTTTTGGTTTTTTAGGTTTTGTTATATAAGAATTATGCTATAAACATCTTAAAACCTTAAAATGAAAAAAAAAATCAAAATTATGTTGTTTTGCACGATCTCTTACGTAACTTATATAAGTTGTCATCTTACATCCGACGACCCCATAAAAGTATTGTTCTAAAATGTCTAATAAGCTCACCATGAACCTATTAGTATAATTAAATTTTTTCATTCATTGCTGACTGATTTTGTGGCTAGTTCAATTTTATATGCCCACGGCTTTCACTCCCACCTATCTTCTGGGCTTTTGCTCTCTTACCTTACTAGATTCTACACTGTTTAAACTTTAAACACGTCCAACATTCTAGACTGCTTTCACCCCATGCTCTGTACAGGATGTATAATATAAAGCATCTTGTATTATGCACTATGTATGCCATTCGTTTGTGAGATTTTTTCAACTTACATAAACTAAGCCTGACTTAAACACTTTCGCAAAACACTCAGTGCAGATACGATGAACAAGACGACAAGGACTTTCTTTGAAGCCAGCAACCTGAGATTTATGCGAAACCCACGTTTCCTCATTAGATCCACCATTCCCAAACCCAGGATCATTAACCAGGATCCTACTGATGACACCACCATCTTCACTGTGTCTTTTGTACCGTAAATATTGTTTTTTGACACGTGAGAAATATTCACAGATCTAATCTCAGTCTGCATTGGTCTATTCAAACCCAGGTTCTCATTCAACCAGGCTGACAGCCGAACAAGCAAATCGGCAAGCCATGCAACTTCATCACCTGAGGCGGGCCTTCTCATCCAGTCACCTTTGTATCTCACATCACCGAGTGTGCTTTTACCAACTTTTCTTGGCTTGAATAGCTCATGGCGATCATTGATATTCTCATGGACATTCTCTTTTACAGATTTTGGACTCATGACTTGGTTACCAAATATATAGCTTATCTGTGACTTGAGGGAATCTATACACTTAAGGCCAGTTGACTGACTATCACCTGACGTAGCTTGCAACTCATATTCCGCACGCAGTATAAACAACTGCAAACAATGTTGAACAAAAGTCAGGGTTCTGAAAGCAGATACTGATACGCAAAGAGGATAATGTTTCAGCAGAAATCCCTTGATACATTACCTGAAGTAATTGTTGCCCACCATCCTCACCATCACTAAATAGTCTTAAATCTCTGTTCCAATTTTCGTGCAAGAAGGACCCATCAGCATCACTCTCACACAAGCCATCCTCCCAGTCCTAATGCATCCCAAAGAAGCATGTGAAGATAAATATCAGTGGAACCAATATAGTGTACAAGGAAAAGTAATAAAAATTTGATAAAATGCCCCATCTTATAATATGCCAGCTCTATACGCTATCTCCGTTTGATTTATTTTCTATCCAGATGCAAATTATTACCCAACGAGTAAATAAGCAGAAGACAAAATCAGGGTCTCAAAAGCAAATCAGATGACAAAAACACATCAAAATACGAATATTACCTGTAACTGTTCACATATTGACGGTACATATTTATATAAGCTGCTGAGCATAGATTTTCCTGATCCAATGGCTTTAGAATGAAATACAGCATCCATTTCCCTGATTAGATCAGTCAGCTCTTTAGTTCCAGTCAGAACATTCATGACCTGTCAAATGAAGAAAGAAAGCCATACATAAATTTACAATCATGTCGTGCATTTTCATCCCCTAGATATGTCACTCAACAAAGAAATAGAATTAAGAAAAACACTAACTTTTATACTTCTAGTAAAAAGAAATACCAACAATTTGTGAAATGTTAATTTAGAGAACGTGATGGAGACAAACCTTCAGCATCATCTGCACAACTGCTTCAGGATTGGCATGAAGGAACTTGTGTGCAAAACCGATAAAGTGCATAACTAAAGAGCTATAGAAAAGGTAGTTTGATAGCACATAATCTCTCCATCCAGCCGAGTACCCGAATGATGTCAGCTGTTGTCTATCTTCAACCTTTTTGTTTTTCAATGATCCATCCATAAGGGCATCAAACTCTGCAAAAGATTCTGAAATAATTTTCCAGGGTTCTATGTATGTAATCCAAACAGAGAATACCTCAGAAGCATTCTTGATTGATGTGTCCACAGGACAAAACAAAAATGTTCTCAATATGAACCTGTATACTGCCCTCTGGATCATAACATTAAAAGAAGTAGGAGACAGTACACCAGCTGGAACTAGCCAGACATCTCTAAGATTTGAAGCATCAAAAGAAGCTGTACTCAGAGCCTTAAACCTCAGACTCTCAGTAGACTCAACCACATCAGGCCCTTCGGCAGCCGCAACAAAACTCATATTCACATACTTCACAAACAACTTAACCAGCTCTCCGAGTCCTGAAACAGGAGGCGTCTCGCCCAAAACCGAATGCAAGGAAAATGAAAAGCCAAAAGACTTACAAACACTCACTGGCAGTGGTGAGAAGTCATTATCGACCAACCAAAAGTGGACAAAAGTGCTCACCACAAACTCAGCTTGCATCATGACAGAACCATCATAATTCGAAGGATAATGTCTAATGGAACTCCTGTAAGGTTGGTGCACATTCAAGTCATAAGCTGGCACAAACTTACGCAGATACGCATATAACAGCCACATATACAAGTTACATTCAGCCTTGCTCTCAGCTCCTCTTCTAGAGCTCGAACTCGAGAAACCTGGAAATGAGGAAGTCCAGTTCTCCAACCTAAACTTGCTGACCCTCTGAACCGACACACACCTCGAATTCTCACTCTTCCCTCTGCAGACAGGGTAGTAAGCAAACCAAAACATGTAATACTCGAACACATTCAACCGCACCTGAAACTCAGATCCCTTAATCATCTCCTCCTTCACCCTATCCCTAAACAAAGGGCATATCTCCGTCACAACCCTACTACTCTGCTCACTGCTCAGCAAATACCTTACCCACTCAGGCAACCTCTCCGTCGGAAATACATATTTAACCAAAGACAGTCTATCAACAGCCGAAATCAAACTCATCAAAGCCCCGTCGGGCGACAAAAGGCCAAACACCTTACCAGCTAAATCCGCATCATTCGCCGAGGAAATTGCATCGATCCAGCCCGCAGACGGCGCCTGCTTAGACGAATCGTCAAATCCGAAGAGCTTGGCGATTAAAGTAGGGAACGCGATAGAGAAGAACCAGCGCGACTGATCGGGCGAGATGTGGCGAAGGAAGGTATGCAGCGAGTTGCAAGCCGCCGATATCTGGAGCGGGGACGACGCGGCGAGGATCTCGGCGGAGAGATCCTGCGACTTGGACTGGGAGTCGATTGTGTAGGAGTGTGGAAGCATGGCTTCTAGGGTTTTACTTTCCCGAGGTTGGTAGAAATTGATAATCGAATCGGAGCGAGAAAAGTCGCGGGGAAACTGTTAGTATAGCTGGACGCGGAGGACGAGGGTGGCGGTGAGGATAACGGTGGCGGGGGATTGATTAGGGTTTTAGGGGGGCGGAGAAGAGTTTTGAAATGTGGACGGACGGAGGAGAAGTGAAGCAAATGGCGCTCTTTTGATGGAGGAGGATCTGCACGCCGACACGTGTTGGTTTGTGAAGGAGTGGTGTTTTGTAGTTTTGTGGTTGGAATGGGCCATGTTGATGATGGGCTTGTTCGTTGAAAGAAGATCCACCAGAACATTCAACAAACACATATTAACCAATATTAATTAATGTGATGTTTTTTTCATATAATAAATAAGATAAATATAAAGAAAATAATCATACATTTAAATTTTCATCATAAATAAGATAAATATAAAAAGTATTAACACATTCAACTACCAATAGAGCTTGAATCCGAAACCTTAGAAAAAAAAATGATAAAGTTTCAAGTTCAATATGATGTAATTTTGTTTTTAAATACATATTTCCTCTGTCCTCTTTTACATGTCACTAAATCGAATTTTTTTGTCCATTTTTACTTGTCACTTAACAATTTTCAATGCGTATTTAATATCAACAACTAGCTTAAAACGTCAAACATTAATCATTTTTTATCATAATCAATAAAAAAATCATTTATCACCAGTAAATCTATCAATTTTACTTTTTACACGAATTTTTTAAAAAAATTACCAACCACCCACTCATTAAATTTGTTCAACCGCTAACATTTACTTCACCTTAATCTACTCAAATTAACCCTAAATGACATGTATTAGATGACAGAGGGAGTAATACACAAGTGAGTTAGAACATGCAGTGGGAGTAGGTCGTTTAATATTAAAAATACAAGGCCGTTTAGGCCATATCAAAAAAAAAAAATTTGGCTTGGTTTTATCTAATTTAATTTCATGATATTAAATTTTATATTTAAATTTAGGGAAAAACACTAAAAGTAAATTTAAACTATCAAAACTTTTTTAATTCCAATCTGAATTATTTGAGTTAAAGAAAAAGGAAGTGATGAAACAAATTAGACTACTTTAGGACGTTTTTAAGATCAATTGATTTGATTCATTAAATATAACTGATCTTATTAAATTTGTTGCGAATCATGGTTGATTGAGTATGAAAAGACGTCGTTTTATTTATGTGAATGATCATTTAATTTTATTACCAAACGACGTAATTTTCATTCACAAATTTACTTTTTATAGTATTATTAGCTTAGAAGTGTAGATGTAGATTCTATTTTACAAAATCAGTCTAAATTTTTTGCCTTTTTCGACAATAAGGATAGTTTGAATCGTAATTTAGAATATGGTGGTAGTTTGACATCTTTTAAGTTTTATTCCTTAAACTTATAGTCTATAAAATTTCTCTTTTATTTGTTTAAATTTTTTTTATGCGCATGGATAAGTCTGTTGGCACTATTTAATTATATGCACCGATTGATTGCAATATACAATATGCATTCATATAAAAAATGAAATTTATAACAAACATTTCAAAAAAAAATTAATTTATGATATTGAACAAAATTAGTTATTAAATATAATGAAAATAAGTTAAAATAATTATTATCTAATATTAGAAAGGTAACAAGCAAAAAAGAGGATGAAACTTTTCTCAAAGTTAATAAAGAATAGGTAATTATTATGCGGTACTCTCTCTGTCCTCTTTTATTTGTCGCTTAAAATACAGTGCATTAAGTTTTGAATTCAAATAACTCAAAATATAAATATTATAAAATTATAATAAAAATATATTATCGAGGTAGAATTCGATATGAACATATTGACACCATCATAATATTTATCATAAAATTTCGCATACAAAACGATAAGTCAAACAAAAATCTATAAAAGGAAAACGACAAATAAAAGAGGACGGAGCGAGTAACATTTAGTTGAATAGATGAAAATTGTGAATTTCATAAAATTAGTTTAATTAGTTATTGGCTCATCTTAAAATTAAGAAAGGTAGACTGCTTTGAACTGTTGAGCCAAATTTTTTAAAATTTTGATTAATTAATTAGTTAATTAAGTGAATAATAAATAATACCATTGAAAATATTAAAAAATTATCTGAACTCATTAAGGCAAATAAATATTTAATACATATTTGATGAAGTTTAGTGCTCCCAAAACAAAATTGGTGATATAAAGATTTGATTTGACTCTCATAAATGTATCACAAATTTTCTGTGTTTTTAAGTATTTGAAGTTTTAGTATCATGGATAGTATTTTGATTTACAATTTTTATGTGAAATACTATAATGACTATTACGATAATGAGTGTTAGTATGTTCTTCTAAAAATTTTAATATCATAACTTTTTACCATTTATATTTTAAATAATTCAGTGAAATATTTAATACACCTGAACTTAAATGATAAATAAATAAAAAAGTTATAAATCTACTCCATTATCTTTTTTAAAAATTTCATTATTGAAATCGAAATTGTTCGAATGAAACTAAGTCCAAATGACGAACGATTTTACAAGGAATAACACTAAAAAAAACTCTAAACTACCATCTTTTTCCACTTATAGTCTAAACTATCAGAATTGTCCCTTCGAATACAATCAAAAATTTTATTCATATAATTTTGTCCCCAAAAAATAAATTCTGAAACCGCCATTGCTTATAGTGATATTAATTTATGAGTATACTTGTAAATTTTCTTTTAAAAAAATTCTTTTTTCTTACACTATTTTCGACTCTGAATAATCTGGAAGAGAAAGCCAAAGTAGTTCAGAAATTTTATTGTTTTTTCACTTGAAAATAATATTTTCCTTATTATTTTCTGGTGCAAAATTAGACAAAGTGAAATGAAATTGGTGAATGGTTCCATTTTCTTTCTCAATATTCTTTTCTCACTATTTTTTCTAAACAAAATACAGCCTAAGTACATCATAAAATCTCCTAATCCCCTAAAAAGAAGAAGAAAAAAAAGTGACATGATCTCGAATTTCAGCTCCCTGTGATTCTTAGGGTGGAGCAGCGGTGGGAAAAAATGACCGGAATGCTGGATCATCACAGTTATCCACGGCGTGAACGTTTATTAATGCAGCGGCCATCGTAGTCATCACTCTTTGCACTTGAACGTTCTGATTCTATCCGAGTTATGTAAAAGTCTTGGTTACTTTCACTCTATAACTCAGAATGAAATTTGTTCAGTTGATTTCCCTTCACAAATATTTTGCTGGCTCTGAGCAAAAGCCTTAGTTAAGTTTGTTCGCTTAGCCTTTTGTTGCCATTTCATGAGTGCCTTGGTAGTTTGCTCATCAAATATAGACTTCTTTATTGTCGATCCCATCTGAAATTGTGGACACACATAAAAAGTCAGAAGAATTAGTTCGTCGTCCTAGTTAATATCTGGACGGGATATCCAATGCATTATAGTTGAGTAGGCGATCAGTTACCTGGGTGACTAGCGCGTACAAGGGAAGAGTAATGTAGCTGCAAAGAATCTGAACTCCCACCCTGCTCGATGCGTCAGATACAGCTAGCTCATCAGACTTGCAATTATTAAGCTATGAAGACGACTCAACTAGAACAAAATCTAAAAAAAATTTGACTTACCCGATAAATACTCTCCATGTGAGGTGAGCAAAGTCCGCGTGGAAGCAAGATCTAAGACCAAACTCAAACTGCAACAAAAGAGGCAATGCGTGTCAGTGTCAGGCTTATCTCATATCGTAGAATGGTTTTGAATTTCCCGATGTGTATTACAGAAACTTACCCATATCCAAAAGAAGTATGTCAGCTCAAATGCGTTCTGAAATGAAAAAAGAAAAAAAATCTATCCTTAGCGAAGATGTATAAAATTTATGGGGGTATATAGAGAGCTTTTTCAATTTAGTGACACCCACCTGAAACAAGGTGTAATGGATGAGATAGAGGATCAACTGAGGCCAGCTGAACCAAAAATGTCTATCGGTAACTTCAACGAGCGGGATCCCTTGAATGACCGAATGTCTTTCCGAGATTATCATGGCCATTTCTTCTATAATGGCTTGAAGCTTGGTTCCGATTGCTAA
>NQLW01000844.1:337337-354628 GCA_002312845.1 Kalanchoe fedtschenkoi
TCATAAGAACTTGGAGCTGGCTCATGGTACTGTCATTCTCGTTGCTTATTGACAGGTAAATTCAGTTTGTTGACATGGAAGAGGTGCAATGTTCACAGGAGTTCTTGTTACGAAAAATTGACCAAACCTGAAAGAACTGTTATTTCCTAAAAATAGATATATTAGTAAACATGACCTGTCAATAATCCCATTTCCTATCCATGTTGAAATATTATAAAAACTATCTGTATAGCAGATAAGTTATCTTACAGATCTTGCTTGTAGCATATCAACACATTGTCAAAAAAAATACTCCATATTATACTTGGTGGTGACTCAATCTTTCTCTCATTCTAGAAATGTCAGATTTGTGCGTGAGATATTGAACTTGTCTAGCTTCCAAACTTCTCCTTCCATATGACCTGAGGCCCTAAACTCTGTTATGGTCTAATTTAATCAAGTATTATTTCTGATAACAAGGTCTTAAATTTAAAATTTAAATTGCATGATCACGAATAAAATCAAACTCCGAAATAATAGCGTTTGGAGACAAAACTCATTGTTGGAATCTGCAAACAATGTCCGGGGAAGTATTTAGATTCTTACTCCGTTGAACTTAATGATTAAAAGTTGATTATTTTGATGTTAGAAGTGTTCACCATGTCGCTTGTCAAATGTCCCACATCGGCTAGTGAGGAAAAGAAGAGATGACTTATATTGAATTATTGAACCATGACTTACAAATCTGAATTTTTGAATCACAATAGAGATACAATCCAATATGATTGACAGTACAAATACAGTTCAATCCAGGACTAGTGATTGTTGGGCATACAATTATGTTTTTGTGTCTTTTATTTTATTGTTTTTTGAACTCAAAAGTTAAATATATTCTTAAAAACTGCAATTGTGATAGTTTTGAAAGTTACTAAATCATGTAATTCGGGTTTGTCCTTGGACACAAAACACTGATGTTTTAATAAAATCAAAAAAAGTAAACCACGTGGATTCTGCCCAGGATCCAATCTGGGATCAGGGTGGTATTCTGAAAATCCAAACTTGCTGACTATCTAACCTAAGTTATGATGGGCGGAAAAAAGGAAACGACGGAGTTGAAGCTTGTAAGAGGAGGTTAGGTTTTTGCTCAAAGAAAAAAAAAGATGAGGAAAAAAATGATTTTACGCTATGATTTTATGATAGGACAACCTATGCTTTAGCAGATAAGGCAGCATATTAAAACCAAATGGAAGGTAGAGAGACTCAAGGTAATGCTGGCCAGAATGTGAAGATCATATTATTTCTAGAAAAGGATGTTATGGAAGTTTTGGGTTGCATATCTCATCAGATCAGACTTGCTTTCTTTTTTAATGTACCCATGATTTTGACCCAAGATGTGAAGCCACAGTGACGGTTATCTCAAAGCCATAGCATCTCAGCGTGGGAGATGTTTGGAAAAGATGACAAGACGCTACTAAAGCTCACACTGCTCATTCTTATGCACATTTGTTATATGACAATAGACCTGGCAAAGCCTAATCCCCATGAAATTTGGATTGATATAGTAGAAAGAAATGGTTGCTGGTAGGCCATTGATTATAAAGGCATTCTGCTCAAGATGTAAACTTTAGGGTCATAGCTTAAAAGTGAGTGTAGAAAGCAAAAGAAAGCAACTAAATCTAAATCAACTTTAGATTATCTCCTTTAAGAATGAAAGAACTGTTGGCGCAAGCAGAAGAAAAGTTGGAATTTAGAGGATGGATTATTTTTTTCATATCTGTACAAGGATTGGAGTACACTAGTAGCATGTGACTCTTAGCCTATCTAAAGAATTAGAAAATATGACATTTAAAATATCATTGGATGTCAAAAGGCTTTGATCTTTTCACATTTCAAATAATGTGTATAACCTCCAACGCACCAATAGTCCAATTAAGTTATTTATTATGTCACACAAATGAACTTCTAATAGCCCATGTTAATTTGTGACTTTCACCATTGTTTACCAAATCACGAATGTAAAGACGTTACATCTATATATACTGTGAACGAGCGATTGAAGGATTGGATTCTTGCTCATAGCAATCACCGATAAGCTATCATAATAAATTCTTGTAGGTTAAGTTTGACTTTGTGTACGGTCATTGAGAATCCTTCTAAAATAAACAGCTTCACATGCGGCTTCCGTGACGGTATTATACACTGAATCGCATGATGATAACACCACTATATATATTCTATTTCTTCGAGCTCCAACAAATTATATTTATACCCGCACAAAATCAGTAATTAAAGGTACTTTTTCTATCATTAGGAGAACTTGCTGCCAAATCACTATCAGTAAATCTGACCAGATTGTAATTTGATTCATTTACATATTTGATCCCCAATTTCTTTGTACCTTGAAGATAGTGCACGATTCTCTTTGCGGTAGTTTATTGATTCTTGGATGGATCAGTCATATACCATACAAGGTGCATTATGTTGGGTCTTGTGATTGTAACATAAATCAGAGAACCGACTAAGCTCCTGTACAATTTGTATCTATCTTGTTAGCCCCCTCTTGTATCTCTAATTTATCATTGAAATCCATTGGTGTTGTCACTGACTCAAACTTCTCTAAATGAAATCTTTTCATCAAGTTCTCTATATATGATTTTCAATAAGAAAAGCACACCTTTCTATTGTTTACATTGTATCTCGATGAAATATTTCATTGAGCTTAAATCTGTCATTACGAACTATGTCATCATGTCTTTTTTAAACATCTCCATCATGTATGAATTGGTACCAAAATATATGAGGCCATCAACATATAAGCAAATAACAAGAAATGCAAGAATATATATATATATATATATATATCTCCCTCTCCCACCCTCTCGTTCTCTCTCTCTCATCTCTCTCTCTCTCCCCCTCCCTCTCTCTCTCTCTCTCTCTCCCTCTCTCTCTACATACTTTGTATACACTTTTAGTTTAGTTTATGTTTTTATTATAACAATGATTGAGTATTGAACTTAGTTCATAGATCTTACAGATCTTAAGGCATCCAGGATCTTCTAAACTCATGTTTCATATGTAAGTTATTCTTTTACTACAATTTTCCACATAGTTCTTTACTTCACTTTTTTTGTATGCTTTTTATAGGATTAATATTCTAGAACATTATACATGGGATATGCAAGGTAGAAGAACCAAGACTCGACAACCCTCCAGGTCAAAAGCATTAAAATGAAGGAAAGAATCAAAATTGATTGAGGGTATGATCTGGTTGTAGTAAACTTAACTGGCAACTGAAGGCGAGAATTGGGGATTTTCAAGAAAATTGAGTGGGGGTCAAGGTCGGGATAAACTTATCCTTCATGTTAAATAGTGAACCAATAAAGGTAAAAATTAAAGTTGTTTCATTATTTAGCATGGTTCTAGCCATCGAGAATTTAGATTTCAACTCCTCTTACAAAAGTGAATTGCTATGTTTCCTTTTTAGACATCTGGTGTGAAAGATATAAATCTCGAAAGTTGCTCAGTCCTGTTGACCTGTAATTTTAGGAAATATTAGCGTGTTGTGACAATTTAAAATCCATCGTGCACATGGCCATGCACTCGGCCTCTGGTGAATTAGCATTCTTTGTTCCTTTCTTTTTCGTGTCATGTGCCTGCTCCTCCCCACGTCATTGCGCGTGTGGGTACAGTCCTTAGTGTGCGGCTATGTGTTTGGTTAGTCGGTGACTTTTGTCCTTCAATCCGATTATGTCCGTCTTTTACTCTAATAATATATCTTTTAATATATTTTCGCATTAAGACCTAAATTCACTATGTAATCTGAAAATTAGTTAAAAATATGAAATAATACTCTGGAACGGTCAATAATCAGGCGGGTTAATTATTAAACAGATCCAATTATTTGGTCTCATCAACTACCTCACACTAACTTTTGATCGATCTCGAGCAAGCAATAAAAATCAAGGAGTATAGGACATCAAATAATGTATTCCATCATGTGTAGTTCAGTTTTAAGTATCCTTACATTTAAGTTACACACCATCCAAACTTGTTACTCAACTCACATGAAAAATACTCAACAAATAAATATGATTAAAGCAAATTCATTAGCATCAACCTTATTCAGATTTTTAGTAAGCACCTATCTTTTCAGGCATATGCTCTTTTCAATAATAAGCAATAATGTTACCGATATGAACATAAAAGAGTATGCCTTACTAGTTGTGCAGAACATTGCCTGCCCTTCACCTATCTGGTATACATAGGGATACCCAAATCATGATTTTAATTCACGTTAGTGGGATATTAGCAGGGGGCTTAGGACACAAGATCACAATTTAAACTTTTATAATATGCGAGAATATAAGAATTTTTCATGACTCTCTCAAACATGGCTCTCTTTTTATCCTTTTTTTACTCTCGAATTTTTTAGACCGTTTAGTTTTGCGTCATGTTCTCTAATGTGATGGTGAACTCATGTTCTGATCTTGCGTCCCTTACGCATTTACCCAATTCTATTGAATTGTGATAGTTTCTTGCAGCCTCTCTGCAATAATTGTTAAAGGTCAGATGTGCTTCAATAATTTCTGCAAACAACTTACGCACCCTATCCATAGTGTCTTTGTACTCAGCTTACCATAAAAGAAAATTTCATTGAGTTTTCAAACATATCATGAACTTTAACAGGTTCTTGTGATATGTCTGTGATGTTGGTAATTGTGACTCACCATTTATGATGATTCAGGCATATCATTAAATGGTTCTTACTTTTCATCTTTTGGTCCTAGGCCGTCAACCATCAGTTCCCTTTTGACTATAATTGTGAAACCCGAATGAAGTTTAAAGTAAATTTTAGATCTTAAAGTACATATTCATATATTAAAATATAAACTCTCAAAGTTTAGAGTAAAAAGTTCTTAGAAAATTTATTCTTTCAAGTTCAGCGGCATGTCAGACAAAATACAAAGTCCAACAAATTTTCTTCATTAAAACACAAGCAACTAATGTTCAGAAAAAATCCCACATTAAAATATAAATATTCAAAGCTCAGATTAAAAAAGTTCATAGAAAATTTCTTCCGACTCTTCAAGTTCAGCGATATGTCCGACAAAATATAAAGTCCAACAAAGTTTCTACATTAAAACATAAACAACTAAAGTTAAGAGAATTTTATAGAAATCTCAGACATTATAATACACACCTTAATTTCTTAAAAAATCAAAGTTCAGAATAAAAAAGTTCATAGAAAATATCTTCTCAACTTTTCAAGTTTAATTGTATGACGGCAAAATAAAGAGTTCAACAAATTTTCTACATTAAAACACAGAAAACTAAAGTTAAGAGGAAATTTCATAGAAATCCCAGACACTATTATACACACATTAATTTCATGAAAAATAAAAGTTCAGAAAAAAAATTGCTTCAAATTTCATACTTTAATGTGTGGATCTTAAATACTTAATGTGATATTAAAATACAGACAAATAAAATAATGAGTATAAAATTTCGTATAAAATTTCGTATGAACTAACCTTTAAAGGCGTTTTATTTTTGCCAGTTCAATTGCTCTCTCCATTATTGTATTCATCAATCTAGTATTTACATTTTATAGAGATGAATTAAAAAAATGTTCAGCATTTAAACATTTCATATTGTAGTGACATTTAATGTTGGTTTATGATTCAACTTGGTTGGTGGAGTAGACAGTGGACTATCATCCATGTCTTTCATAGCTGATCTCTCGCTATGTTCAGATGCATTCGTTGTATGCAAAGTGTCTAAAGTGTTCCTTGACATTGTTGGCCCTTTTTTCGAGTGTACTTAAACCTGTCCTCAAATAATTGAAAGTTAAAATAAGTTTATGTTTCAACCTGTCCTCAAATAAGAGTAGCATGAATCAATAAGAAAAAATGCCAAACATTGTTTGGTGTGCTACAATCTCATTGGGCTATTATATGTGGTCCTGTACGATTTTGGTATAGAAATTATTTACGTGATATAATTTATGCTAGCATCATTTTACGTAAAATAACAATTGAAGATGAAGAGGACGCGGCAATGAATTGATGGATAAAGAAGGAGAAGCTCCCATAAATGCAACTCAAGAGTCTACTCCTGAATTTTACCAATACATTATGAAACAGACTGAGGATCATGCATGGTGGAACATATTTCACAATAATTTGGAGACCTTGATTTGAATTAACCGTTTTTTTTTTTTTTGCAAAAGGGGTGCTTGCATTAAGAAAGGAGGAATGTACAGGAGAGAGCAAATTGGCTCAGAACAAAACCGCTAAAAGAATACAAAAAAAATAAAAGACTATGATAAGCTAAGAGATGGGAGAGATGCATCCTTGCTGTCCAATCTTGATTAAAACTACTAAGGTGTATCGAAGAAATGTAAGATAACTTCAATGTGCACTCCATTCTAACCATATGTAAAAGCTTGGCTCTGTTGAAAGGCTCATTTTTGAAAATGAGATTATTCCTGAATCTCCAGATATGATAGCAATTGTTTGTAATAAAGACGAAGGCTACTTGTTTCAGAACTTTAGACTAGAACTTGTAAGTATTAGACCATAAGATTAGCTCATCTCAAGAAGAGAAGGATATGATAACAGGAAAATGACAAAGCTTCAAGGCTTTCGAGAAAGTATGAGTTGTAGCCTGACAGTGGAAGAATAAATGGTCCTGAATTTTTGGTGCAGCTGAACAAAACTGGCAAATGGTGTCAGCCAGCAGCCCCAATTTAAGGAATCTGGTCTTTGTTGGAAGTCTAAATGAGCAACATTGCCAAAGGATAAAACAATGCTTGAATTAACCGTTATTTATCATAATAGTATTTTTTTTTTTTATTTCAAACTTGAACATGTATTAAATTTAACGGGAAATTAAATATATTTTTGTAGTTGTTTGGTTGAAAATTCTAATTTTCTTATTTTTACTGAATAAAAATTAATCATATATGTATTTCATTATTAAAAATCAAATTTTTATGTGAAATCAAATATTAAATAATTTATTTTATATTACAAATATATATGTAATATAACATGCTGGTCCCGCTTGCAGGGTTGAAAGAATGTTTATTTAATGTGAGTGAAAATTTATAAAAAAAGGAGATTTATATGAGAAATAAGGTGTATGACACAAATCCACTTTTGGTTAAGTTCAATATGAACACCCTTATCAGTACGTCTATTATTTCACCTTTTTTTATTTTAATCTTCAGCGTCTTGTTTTCTTTCACAATTCACATTGTCCTACTCTAACCAAAAATGGTGAGTGAATTATTACATTATACTAGACACTCTTTCAAATAGAATTGAGAGATTTTGATATTGCTTTTAAATTGCAAATGTAACATCATTACTTTTTTTTAAATAAACTATATTGAATAATAAAGTAGTAATTTAAAAGAATTTAATTAATTTCTCAGTTTAAAAATCCAAATTAAAACTCACGTTAGAATTAGGATTTTGTGGATTACATATGTAAACATAAATAGAAAAAGAGTAGAAAGAAAGACGGAAGTAATAACATACGTGGACGACAGAGAGTCACATTAGTCATCACTGGAGTTGTGAGGTATGAGTTGAACATTGGTTGTTCCATATGTATACAATTCTAGGGTTTAACGTGAAAAGAATTGTGATGATGGATTAATTTGCTAATGGATTGTTCGATTTTCCATCATGAAAAGGACAACCATCATGAAAAGAACATTGGCCATTTTGATTGATTGGGAGGCAGAGTCAGAGGATGTTGATAAGTTTTAACTTATCCAAATGAATTCGGGATTAAGGAAGAGTGATACAGATCAATTCTGTAGTGATCCGGATCAAGCAGGTAGGCTGGCTCGTAGAGCCGAGGCGAGGGCCTTGGCTAGGCGTTGGGTGCTATGGGCCTTCGCTCGGCACTGTGCCCAGGGCCTCGAGGCAAATTAAGGCAGAAGGCTTGGATCAGCAAGGGCAGCGTGGGATCCGAGCGCAGGGCCCCGGATCAGTCCTGGGTTGGGCTGGATAAGTTGGAAGACATCGTCCAATTTTTGGGCGCCGGATCAGTTTTAGATCAGGCCCTTCCGAGGTATCTTAGGGGCAAGACAAATAGTTTTAGGCGTCGCATCTGCAGAGGGAAGGATTTCTAGCCTAAGTGTTCAAGGGAGACCCACTTGACGAAGAGGCACGAGTGGATCCGTTCGGGTAAGGTTGCACCCCTTGAGAAAGGGTGCATCCTTTAGGATCTTTATGTATAATTAGGTAGTGTTGTAGGCTAAATAAGCTATCCACCAAATTGTATGCACTCTTCGCACTTAAAAATCAATAAAATCGAGCAATCTTCCCCTTAAAGGAAAGTGAAAATAATACTTGATTGGAAGGCTCCTACGAAGGTAGCCGAACTTAGATCTTTTTTGGGACTAACAAACTACTACAGGAAATTAAGCAAGGGGTATTTTTTTTTTTTTTTCAAACAAACCAATTCGCTCTATATTTCTCCAATGACATCTTCTGTCTTTGTTTACATTTCACTTACAAGAATTCTTGATGGCACTGACCGTATGAGCAAGGATATGTTGGAGACTCGTAATGAATCTAACTATACTATCAAGGTGAAGTGGTGGCGGCCGCCGTCCACCACTAAAAGAAAAATATCATTCAACCAAACTCGCACTCTTGCTCTTCTACCAGACACCGGACGACAACAACTGAAAGTTAACTTCTTACGAATTACAAAACCAGGAGGTGTGAATTTGCCACTGATGGTGGATGTGCAGTTCTCCAGCGTTTATGCCCTTATAAATCCATCTCTAATGAGCTTATAGCTGAGACTGATGAACCGTTCCCTTGAATATTGCCGCGATGCTTTCCTCCAGTCTGTGCCCGCTTTCATCATGGCCGCAAACTCCTCGTAACTAATCCTCCCATCCTTGTCAGTGTCGACATCCTGCATGATTGCGTAGATAACTTGTTGAATGTTGGTCACAATGTCATCTGCCAAAGCTTCCTGCAGCTCTTCAATCTCTATGTAGCCACTCCTGTTCTTGTCAAAGAAGGCAAAGGCTTTGTGCAGATGCTCATCGTTCGCCAGTTTTCTTAGATGTACATAGACCGCGACAAACTCTCCACAGTTCAAGCTGCCGTCGCCATCCAAATCAGCAGCTTCCATTAGGATTTGGACGTCCGTATAAGTGATTTGATGGCCTAGCTTGTGCAATCCGTTCTTTAACTCTTCGAGGTTTATTTTCCCCTTATTGTTGACATCCATTGTATGGAATGCGTCTTTCAAGCCCGCGACTTCCTCTACAGACAAGTGCTCAGCGACTACCCTCAGCGCTCTCTTTTTGAGTTTGTTCATGACAGAAAATTGTTTGAGTCGAGCCTTTACAATTTGACCGAGCGGCACGGCTGGGGCTTTCTTCGTGTTCTGCAACCATGGATGATCTAGGACCTCCTGAGCAGTGAGTCGGCTCTTTGGATCTCGATTCAACATTTTTCTCACAAGATCCTTTGCATTGTCAGAAACTTTGGGCCAAGGGTCGCGCTTGAAATCAATGACAGAGCGGATTATAGCTTGTGCAAGACCTTGTTCAGTTTCTGCCTGAAATGGAGGCACACCACAAAGTAATATGTAGAGAATGACACCGGCACTCCAGACATCAACCTCTGGTCCATAATTGCGTTTTAAAACCTCGGGTGCCACATAATAAGGGCTTCCAAGGACCTCAGTAAACTTTTCGCCTGATTTAAAGAAAGTTGACACGCCAAAATCGATGGCTTTTAATGGTGCTGTTTCCTTCTCATTTCCAAACAAGAAGTTTTCTGGTTTTAGGTCCCGGTGGATGACCCCGTGTTTGTGACATATCTGAACGACTTCAACAATAGTTCGTGTGACATTTGCGGCAGCCCGTTCGGTATAATGCCCTCTAGCTACAATCCGGTCAAACAGCTCACCGCCTTCACAAAGCTCCATCACGATATGAACGGCGTGATCATCCTCATACGTCTTCTTAAGCGCGACGATATTGGGATGCTTGGGCAGATGCTTCATAATCTCAACCTCCCTCCTGACATTCTCAATGTACACGGCCGTCTTGAGCTTGTTCTTGGATATGGACTTGCACGCCAGCCGCTCCCCGGTGGTTACATCGGTGCACATGTAAGTTATCCCGAATTCGCCGCGCCCCAGCTCGCGGCCGAGCTCGTAGTGCTCCAGAATGTCCCCGTTCGTGGCGTCACTGAGGACAGTGAGCTTGGAGGCGCGGTTGACGTTGAAATCGACGGAGAAGGGATTGGGCTTCTTCCTCCGCTTCGCTCTGTCGTTGGCCTTGGCAGAGACTGGATTCGGGGTCGCGCTGCAGTTACCCATCCCTGGGAATCAATGAAACGGGGATGGGGGAAGATTGATTTGTCGCCGGACGGAGATCAAAGGGTTGGTGTGATGATGATGAATTGATGATGGTCAATCAAGGGCCCTTGATGGATTTGCTGAAAAAGGATACGATTTATATGTGGAAGGAAGAATGTGATAAGGCATTTGGGAAGTCAAAGAAGGCAGTGGCAATAGAATCTGTGCTTAAATTCCCTGAGTTTGATAGACCTTTCAAAGTTCATACAGATGCTTCGGATCGAGCACTTAGGGGAGTGCTGGTATAAGAGGGGCACCCAATTGCGTTTGAGAGTCAAAAGCTGAAAGATGCGGAGACCCGATACTCAGGCCCATGAGAAAGAGATGTTGACGGTGGTACATTGCTTATTGACTTAGAAGCACTATTTGTTGGGGCCAACATTTGTGATCAAGATGGAAAATGTGGTGAACATCTACTTCAAGACCCAAAAGAAATTCTCGGCGAAACAAGCTCGGTGGCTAGAATTTATAAAGCAGTTCGACTTTGTGTGGGAACATAAACCCGGAAGGCATAACTCAGTGGCTGACGCGTTAAATCAGAAAACTTTAGACTATGCTAACGTCTTAGTGACAGTCTCTTATGATTTTGCTGATAGGGTCAAAGAGATGTCCACCCTACCTTTATCAAACTTAAAAAGCAAGTGGAGGATGGGTTGGTGCCTAAGTATTGGCTGGAGGATGGAATCCTTTATGCTACGAAAGGAATGAGAATTTATGTTCCGAAAAGTAGCGTGCTAATGCCGCAACTCTTGAAGGAAGCCCACGGCTAGGGGTGAGCATCGGCCGGTTAACCGAACCGAATTACTATTCGGTTAACCGAACTGACTTAACATAATTTTAAAACTCTTGACCGTTAACCGAACCGAATTATATGGTTAACCGATAATTCGGTTATCAGTTAAACATTCAATTAATTGAAATCAACTAAATTAACCGAACAAAATAAATATATTTTATAAATCATTATATTTACATTTTTAAAAAAATATTTTTATTTAATAAATTTTTTTTTTGTTAATTCGGTTAACCGAACTCAAAAATTTCTCTTCCATTAACCGAACTAAATTAATCAATTTTTAGGTTTTTAACCGAATTAATTCGGTTAAGTTATATCAGTTCGGTGAATCGGTTTTCACCGAACAATGCTCTCCCCTATCCACGGCTCTAGATGGGCTGGGCATCAAGGAGTCGAGGGGACCTACACTCTGTTGGCAAGAAGCTACTATTGGCCAAAAATGGAGGATGGCGTTGATGCCTATGTAAATACTTGTCGAGTATGCCAACTTGACAAGTCTGGGAAGCGCAAAGAGGCAGGATTGTTGCAGCCCCTGCCTATTCTAGAGAGAACTTGACAAAGTGTCTCGATGGACTTTATCGGAGGATTACCCAAGGTAGAAGGTTTATGTTCGATTATGATTGTGATGGACAGGTTTACAAAGTAAGGGACTTTCATACCTACACATGCGGTGTGTTCCGCAGAAGTGGCTGCAAAAATATTCTTCAAACATATCATAAAGTATTGGGGAGTATCGGAGGATATCATAAGTAACCGAGATACAAGGTTCATGGGGAGATTCTAGACGATATTGTTAACTTATTGGGGACAACGCTCAAGTTCTCGATAGCAAACTATCTTTAGAAGGACGGATAGACGGAACGAGTCAATGCGATGCTAGAAGAGTACTTGAGGCGTTATGTGTTGACAAGCCAGAATAATTTGTTGCACTTAATGGATTCAGTGCAATTCTGTTATAACTTACATCGAAGCTCATCTACGAGGAAATTTACATCCATTTGAGATGCCTATTAGGAGGTAACCAGTGGCGGATCCAGAAAAATAATTTAGTGGGGTCAACAAAAATTTAAGAGAAATGTATTCATTTATGTGAGGACACAACGAATTTTCATAGTGGCTGATTTTTTTTGAGTTGGGACAAAACTCCTACAATATTAATTTTTTTACTCTTAATTTGAAAAGAGTAAAAAATGAATGAAAAATGAATTGTCATAATGACAGCGGGTAACATAGTAGGTGTGTCTTAATTTATTTTTTTATATCATAAATTACTTAAAATTATTTTAATAAATAAACTATATGTACTTTAAATTTGAGTAACAAATTCCAAATTGTGTTCAATATAAATGATGGGCCTAGATTGGATGACGGTTGTAAGGTTTTATATTTTTTTTCGGTACATGATAAGTATCTCAAACAACAAATCCTAAAAGTAAGCAACGTGAGAGAGGGAAGGAGACGCCGCAGTGAGAGAGCAAAAAGAGACGACACCGCGACAGAGGAACAAGAGACGACATCGCAAAATACACTATGAGAGACCATGGTCGTTACCGGGGACGAGGCAATCCTTGACGGCCCATCAAGTGGTAAAAAGGAGCTTGAATGTGAAGTGTCCAGTAGCACTGAAGTTTGCTACGATGACCTAAGAGAGAGTTGGAAGATGCAAGGAAAAGTCTTGAGAAGGCTGCTCGTCAGATGAAGAAGTCAGCCTACAAGTCCAGGCGGGACGTATAGTTCAATATCAGAGACAAGGTACTTTTAAAACTTACGCTCCAGATTTGGAAGAAAATCGAAAGCAAGACGGTGCATCGAGGCCTTGTTCCACAATACGATGGTCCCTTTGAAGTCTTTCAAATGGTTGGACAAGTCACTTACAAGTTGATGTTACCGGAAAGACTCAAGGTTCATCCAACCTTTCATATGAGTTATCCCAAGCCTTTCTATACAAAAGAAGGCCAAGAACGATCCCAACCAGTTTGGGTGCCTCCAACTGTCCGAGAAAAATTCGAGAAGGAAGTGAAAGCAATTTTGGATTGTAAAAAAAGGCCAAGGAAAGAAGAATTGAAGGATTTTCTAATATGTGCAATGGAAGGGAAGTTCAAAGAAGGAAGCCACTTGGGAAGGAGATACAAGACTTTGCCAATTCAAAGACAAAGTTGAAGACTTCCTGAAGACGTTGCAGATGAGGCCGTTGGGTTCTTCCGGCAGGGGTGGTTTATCACGCCCCCAAAGTCAGATCAGATCCGACTTGGCCATATTACTTGATTGGGAGGCTAAGTAAGAAGATATGGATAAGTTCCAACTTATCCGGAAAAGTTCAGGATCAAGAAAGGTTGTGCGCTTATCTTGTCTTAATATTTAGAAAAATATCCGTTGTGCACTTATCTAACCTGTGGGTTAGATCTGGGAAGGGATGAGCAAGGCGTTGAGGCCTTATTACCGCATATATCCACTTCTCCTATACCTCGATAAAAGAATAGTGAGAAGTCATGTGACAACTACTATGAGGTAGCCACTCTTAGGTGGACCGAGAGCACCTGCTCTAGGTCCAAAATGAAGTCTTTTGTAATGCATTTCAAAACGACATAATTTTTTATCCACATCTAACACAACTTTATAAATCATAAATAATTCAAAAGAAAAATAAAAAATCAGAAAAATAAAAAATACGAGTTTGATTTATAGATATTAAAATAATCTAAAATTTGTAAATTCATATATTTCCTAATTTTTATCCACTAAAATAATTATATATGAATATGATGAATATATTTATGAATATGATGAATATATATGCGTATATGATGAATATATGTATCTTTTTTTATGAATTCTCATCAGACGGACATCAATATTCATTAGAAAGATATATATATATTCATCAAATTCGCAACTATATTCATTACATGCAAAAAATTTGAAAAAAATAAAAAACATATAAAAACACTCAATGTTCATATATTCATCACTTTCATGCATATATTTATCACTTTCATACATATATTCATTATTTTCATACAATGTATGTATATATATATATATATATATATAGGGGAGGGATCCGTTGAGAACCTTCTTAAGTTGAGAACCGTTGTGGACAATTCTGGATCAATCATTTTGTTTCCTTATTTAAGTTTATTTACTATACTTTATTTATTTATCTAACATTCATTGAATGTGACTAATATGGAAAGTGTAATTATGAGATATTTGAACTCAATATCATTAATATTTAAATATATTTTATTTCATAGTTAATAATTTGATCATTAAATATATTTTTTTATACTTTCTTTAAAAATTTTAAAACTTTTTATTGAATGTTCACCATTGCGTATTTTATGAATTTTCGGGTAGTGAATATTTTCAGATTTTTTCTGAGTTATAATTTTTTATTTTTTAATAGTTTTTTTTATAATAATGAATAGATAGTAAAATATTGTTTTCATTTCTTAAAAGTGAACATTTTTTTCCGAATTTGTACATAATTTATTTTATATTTTGATCGTGAACATTGTGTTGAACATGTTCGCTGTCAAAACTCATTTGTTCCGTATATTGCAAAATAGATGTTCATTGTTGAAAAAATTATCCAAAACTCATAAAAATATCAAAAAATGAGTAGTTTTCAAAATTTGAAACATGTTCACTATTGATAAATTATCAAAAACATGTTCACTGTCGAAACTCATTTGTTCTGTACATTGCAAAATAGATATTCACTGTTGAAAAAAATATTCAAAACTCATAAAAATATCAAAAAATCAGTAATTTTCAAAATTTGAAACATGTTCACTATTCGAATGAGTACAAAAAACGGTGAACACGATAGATTAATAATATATTAACAGCAAAAGTAAACAATTATAATAGTGAATATTCAAGAAACCTCATCACACAATCTACTGAAACCACACGCCATCAAATATAGTCTCAACACTCAAAACGCAGTAAGCAACATAAGATGCATATGCATTAAAAAATCAGCAAAATTCCAGCAATTTCACATTCGTCTCCCTCTCCGTCTCTGCAAAATTCAAACCACATACATTATTCTCAACGCCAAACCCACCAAAACCCATAAAGGAAGCGAACATGAAAATAGCACACCTGAACCCATTCTCAGCAATCATGGTCGAAAATTGCCCTGTTCCTTAATTTGCCCAGATCTGGCAGTTCTACTAACACCCCCAACAAAACCAACCAAACCTACACCAGATTTGAAACCATGCATCTCACTACCAGACTTCAAACTCGCCAATTGAGTGCACGCAGCTAACACACTAGCAACTAGCAAATGATATGCCCTTTTAGTCTCCAGGTTCATTTCCCTAAACATGCGCAAGGCTTTTTCGCACTGTCCGGACTGAGAAAATCCTGTGATGAGTGCAAACCGCGTCACCAAATCTGGCTGAAGCAAACTCTTGAAAAGCTTAGATGCAGAAGGCAAACACTCACACCTTGCGTACATGCTCACTTGCATACTTGCCACATGATCACTGGAATCCAAATCACTTTTTCAAACAAAGACAATGAATCCCTCCACCAATCACCAACAACCTCTCAACTCCCGAACCCGGCAGCATCCCCACCATAGTATACCTATCAGGCATCTCACTTGATCTCCTCATGGTCCCAAACAAGTCCAAACTTTCCTCTCACATTCAACACTACCATACCCAGTTATCATCGAGTTCCACAGCACCAAATCTGGATATCTCACCCTATCAAAAACAGTTTTGGCCGCATCCATCATTCCCATTTTTGAGTAACCCACCACAAGCGCGCTAGAAGACACAATATCCGACCGATAACCCACCACACCATCAAGCCCCCAACAAAATCCGGGAGAGCTTTCTCATAACGATGGAAGCCAAAGGAGCCTACCATATATATATATATATCACTTGCATACAGATATTCATCACTTATATACATATATTCATCACTTATATACATATATTCATCACTTGTATGCATATATTCATCACTTTCATACACACATCACTTGCATATATGTATTCATAACTTTCATACATATATTCATCACTTTCACACATATATTCATCATTTGGATAAATATATTCATCACTTTCATACATATATTCATAAAATTCATATATAACTATTTTAATGGATATAAATTAGAAAATATATAAAATTATAATTTTTCCTTACTTTAATATTTATAAATCGGACTAGCATATTTTTTAATTTTTTTTATTTTTATATAACTTTTTTGGATTATTTTTAAATTATTTACTATTTATACGGGAGGTGTGCGATATGGTAATAAAACGACGTCGTTCTGGATCAGGACAAAACGACGTTGTTTTGCACCGTGAGCACTTGCTCCCGGTGCACCTAAGAATTTGCTAGTATGAAGAGTAGGTATTAGATTGGGGTGGTCTTTTTATTTCTTTTGTTATTGGTTTATCTTTCGCTTTTTATTTCATAGATTTATATATTATATATGTTATATAATGTGGTGGTGACATAAGGGAGGACATGAGGTATAAATTGGTTACAACCAAAAGAATAAATTACAAATTGTAATCTGCTTTTGTAAATAATCAAAGTCATCGAAAAAGTTAATTATATGTTCTCAAGCTCAGCTTGAGAAAAAGAGCCTGAAGCAAAGGAGATGACCCTTGAAGAGTATGAGAAAGTACTTGAAGAGAAGAGAAAGGCTCTGTTGGCTTTAAAGCCTGAAGAAAGAAAGGTGGATGATAAGGAGTTTAAATCAATGCAGCAGATCTCTAGCAAAAAAAAACAATGATGAAATTTTCATAAAACTGGGTTCTGAGAAAGACAAGCGCAGGGAGGTTGCTGAAAAGGATGAGAAGGTTAAGAAGTCTGTGAACATCACTGAATTCTTGAAGCCGGCAGAAAGGGAGAGGTCATATGGTGGTAGAGGGCGAGGTAGAGGCCGCGGTCCAAGAGGTGGGTTCACTGGAGGCAGCTACGACAACACTGCACCCCCAGCCAACATTGAAGACCCGGAGCATTTTCCGGCATCAGGTGTCAAGTGAAGTGGCAGATTTGAAAAATCCAACTCCGTCTCTCTTTGGCCGTGTAGATTTTGGAGATTTTACTCCCTGGGATTTCCCGA
>NQLW01000844.1:354846-407401 GCA_002312845.1 Kalanchoe fedtschenkoi
ATAACATGTACCCACTTGGAAAAATGAAATCATTATATTGTGCATCAATTCATTCATACACGCTGCATCATGTCTGCGACGTCTTATTACGCGAAAAAGCGCGTTTTGATATATGATTGATTTTATGATCTGGATCGGTAGTGACAAATGTCTAGTCAAAAAAGATTTTACGTCGCAGTTCATGCTTGTTAACTTATACGCATTTGCATCTGAGATATGTGATTTTGATGTTATCTAAGAAACATATGCCGACAAAATGATAAATGACTCGATACATACCCTATAAAAGTATAAACGGTGAGCGAGTCGTATATGACTAATAATTTTAATTAGCTAAATGAAAAAATATTTAACATCAAGACTATAAAATAAAAGAACCCCTCATCTCCCCAAAGTATGTAGCGAGTTGTCTACTCACTGAGTTTTTTTGAGTCAATCCAACATTTAAATTTTCATTTTTCACATCAGACAATTAGTTATGACGGTGTTTGGTTAGCAGTGGGCGAGTTCTTCAGTACGGTGTCATCGAGTGGAGTTCGCAGTTATTTATTTTATTTACTTTGACATCTCGTTAGTTGTCGATCCGATGTATTTGGATAAGATCTTGATTGACTTAAATATTTTAAATTTCAAATTTTATTTATATTCAATTTATATTTAAAATTTATGATTTTATTCAATTATGAATGCACACATCGTGGTCAATGCTGGTTTGATTAAAGTGAAGCGAAAAGTCAAACACCCAATGTTTTTCAGATCGTGACATTAAAATGGAATGACTCAAATCTCACCTTCTATAATCACTCTTTTTTCAAGTGCCTAAAATATGATTATGTTGATGAAATCAATTCCTTTTTTTTTCTTAATTCCATTTAACGTAAAGGATATTAAATACCCTTATTCTGCTTTTAAAAAATAAAAATATATTATTATTATTATGACTCACTTCGGTTCGAACCACTAAAATCTTATATCATGTTTGAATTCAAAGATGAGATTATAAGATAAATTGACAAAGAGACAGATGAACGAAAGTTTTTCATATGATATAACCCAATACATCATATAATGAAAAATTTATTCACGACATAGAATAGAATGCTGAACATGTCTCCTTCACGGATATATGCAAGTGGCGTAACCTGAAATTATTTAGAAATTAAAAAATTAATTAGCTTCTCTATCAAAAATAGAAAGGAAAAAAAAAAGTAATATAAATGGTGCAATTTAATTACTGGGGTCTGTGACGGCCACAAGCGCGGTCCCTCTGAAGTCGCAGGCCCACGGATTTCTACCATTCTCGACGTAGTACACGTCCATCAGAATCGATGCATGGTTGTATAATGTGTTGGGGTTGAAGCAAAATCCGCCTTCGCCGATGACGTCACCGCAGCTCGTGTGCTTGAGGTTGCCACAAACATAATTGATGTTGTTTAGCAAATCTGCTTCAGAAGCTGATGATCTTGCAATGCACCATGTCTGCCCGTTTGCTGCGTTCATGTTCACTGTCAAAATTTCAAACTTGTCTCTGGTTAGATTTCAAACTATCAATTTCATGAAGTTAATAAACAAGGTAGAATTGTGCCATACATAGAAGTGTGGAGATGAAGATAAGAAATAAGATGGTGAAGATCTTCATCGTCGATTTGTTACAGATGGAGAAAGACAGACCCACTAGGGATTATATTATAAAGATGAATGGATATTTTCGTTGTAAATTACACTCAATTGAAATGCACCCGCATTTGATTTATGGGAAAAAGGAATATGCTTGTCACTGTAGAAATTTTTCTACATATGCGTATAAAATTACCACAATGACAATAATTTTAAATTCATGAATATTAACATCATGGGGGTACAATAGTCATTTAAAATATAAATTGTATAATAATTGAAAGGGGTATATTAGTCAATATGAAATTATTAGAATAATAATTTATTATGACCAATACACCCTTTGATTTTAATCTTCATGAATTTAAAATCATGGACAATATGATCATTTTGGTTGCACATGCAAATAAATTTTCTACAGTGACGAGTAGAATCTCTTTCCCCTTGATTTATATACGCTGTTTTCAAGACTACAAAGACTTCCGAAATAGCTTTAATTGACATGTTTTTTTAAACAAAATAAATTAAATTAAAAAAATAATCGCTTTGGAGTTTAAGAATATTAATTTATAAACAATTCTGAGATTTAAGCAAAAGTTTAAAAGATCGAAAAGAATATTTTCCTTTGTGATAAGTTACTTAAAATTCCAAGAAATATTATTTATTTATTAGAGTTATGTATATCTCGGGTGGAGTTTATAAATTTGTTTACTAACTAGTATGTTGTTTCTTATTATATATATGCAAAATATCTTTAATTTTGTCCAAATCTTGCTTTCTATCTAATAGTGAGCACAATTGGAATTTTTTTAATTCAAAGCCTAAAATTACCTTCAGATAAAAATTGGAAGCCAAACATTTACGAGAAAAAAATAATCACGGTTCTAAAAGCATCCGTCCAGCCGCCTAGATAGTCGATTAGTCGCTAGGCGGTATCAAAACATTTCGCTTAGCGCCTAGCTGATTAATTATTTTAAATTATTTAATTAAAAATATATTATATATATATAGTTTTTTTTCTCAAATATTAATTATTAAATATATTAATATATAACTCCGCATAACCATCTGATTAATCGTTACAATTAATCTCTGCCTAACCACCTAGTCGATAGGCGTTAAGCCGTTAAGTCAACTGCCTAGTCCCGTCTATCGCTTTTTACAACACTACTCATCTAAAGTTCATTCTCCTTCCATATACAAATTTTTTAAAACCAATTTTGAGCTTGTCTTAAGGAATGCTACAACTTGATCTTTAATAATTTTCAAAACAAAAGTCATTTTAGAAAAATCATAGTCTATACATATAAGTGCAAGAAATGCCCAACATATTATTGGCTAAACTGCTCAAAAAAAATAAATGAAATTCTTATAGTTAATAGTATAGTTATCAAAACCGGACCGGGAGTTGAACTGGTCAAAGCTCCGGTTCTGATTTACCGGTTGAACTTGCGGCTCGTTGCGATTCGACCGCCTGTCTGATTCATCATAGTTTTTAGTATAAATTTACTTCATAATAGGAATTATCAAACTGGCTTTAGGATGTAGTTGTAGCGAGGCCGATAAGCTCTCTCCCTAGAGCTAGGGATCGAATCCTAACACTTTCATTTTTAATAAAATTGCAGATTTAACATAATCTTCCTAAACCATCTGGTTCACAGCGGTTTTTAATGGTCCGGTTGAACTTGGTTTCTGATGCAGAACGATAAGATACTTTGGATCGGATCAATCACCTATTTACGGTTCGACCAGTTGAAACGACCGGTCCGGTTAATAGCTATGGTCAATTAGTATTGCTTTGATGCAAGTACGAGCAACTAATTAAGAAAAGTAATTTAAAAACTAGAGTTTCTCAAAAGTCTCACTGTACATTCAAAACAATTTCCAATACTTAGTGTTTTATTAGACCAACTTCTGAAAAATTATAAAATTAGTGCGGTATTTCAATACATTTATTGAAATTTTTTGAAAGTGTTGCAGACACGATTTTAAAAGGCTTCCGTCTAGAGGGAGTTAAAATGTCTCCTCCGGCCAGTTAATTTTTCAAAGTTTTATTTTTAATTATATATTTTTATAATTAATTATTATAACATATATAATCCCATTTAACCGTCTAATTAATCTCCACATAACCAACTAATTGTTAGATTTTCTGTTCATTATCTTGTACGGCCTAGCATTTTTAGACCATTATAGCGAATGTAACACTTTTTCTTGCAACATTTTCAAACACCAAACACGACACCTTTTTAGAAACTAAGTACACTTTTGTAAAACATTTTTCATATAATACTAAACCTGTCAGATTCTTACTCTCTATGTCCTCTTTTGCATGTCACTTAATCGAATTTTTTTGTCCATTTTTTATGATCACTTAATAATTTTCAATACGTATTTAATGTCAACAACTACCTTAAAACATCAAACATTAATTACTTTTTCATCATAATCAATAAAAAATACATTTCTCATCAGTAATCATCTATCAATTTTACTTTTTGCACGAAATTTTTAAAAAAAATATTAACTACGTACTCATTAAATTAGTTCAACCGCTAGCATTTATTCCTTTTTAATCTACTCAAATTAATCTTAAACGACATGTATTAGAGGACGGAGGGAGTACCAAACAAATAAATGCATTTTTATATTCATCAATAACATTTTTTTAATAATTCTTTATCTTTTGTGATGAACTAATATAACATTTTTATAATCATTTACAACGTTTATTATATTGCCACCATGGGTGGTGGTCAAGTGCAAGTAGTTTCACTTGTCATCCGTAAAATTTTGGATTCGAAGCTTTACGCTGGTAGTTCAATTTATACATATTTCTTTTGTGTTTATCCTTTGTAGTATCAAAAAAAAAAAAAAACAACACTTATTCCATCATTTAAACTTGTTTCTAATATGGTCGAAGGCTCGAAGCTAAATCTTGCTTCATAAGAGCATCTAACAACATCCGAGCAAGCGCAACATCTATAAATTTCACTATACCGTTAATGTCAACATTAAACAAACAAAAATTAAAAATAAAATGAAATTAACATAAATATGATCTGAGATGGGCAGCCTAAACAAGGCAAGCCGGAAGAAGTTAGGCCATATAGCCCAAATATGGAAAATAGATTAGTGAAACAACTAACGGGAAAAAAAAACAACTAATGAGATTATAAATGCATTTTAATATTGGGTCCGATAAAGAGAGAGAACCTGCTTTTTTTTTCAGGCTCCGTCAAACCATGCTCTTATTTTTTTTATAATTGCATACAAAATTTAATGCATTTGGATCAGTTATATTGTTCGCCTTTTGAAATATATTTTATCTTTGTAGTTAAGACTTTTGTTTTGCGTATTTTAATCGAAATGTACTATTAAAATGCGCAACACATTAACTGTGATCGCGATGGTGTTTGATTTGTTTTTTGATTTTTAGTCAAACAAGCTTCGGCGAAGAAAAGTCAAAATCTAATGTGTAACACATTAACTAAATAAAATAGGGGAAATCGGATATACGGTGCTACTACATATAAGTTGCATACAGTGACATTGAAACGACGCTGTTTCCTTCTAAAGTTTTGAAACCTCTGTCTCTCTCATCTTCCTCATTTCCTCATCTATCTCCAGTTGGTCGTGTTCTTCCCCGATCTGACTGTCTTTCCCCGATCGTCGTTAATCATTCTTCATCCCACTGGTTCATCAAGCTGAGGTTGCCCCAAATCTGAAATTTATACGATACGGAGCATGTATATAAACCAGTTTTTGCACATAATTTTTTTCATCGCATAACATCTTCAACCAGATGCTTGGGTTTCATGGTATTGATTCCGATCCCCGAAATCTCCACCAGGTGCACAATGTAATCCATCTGTCATCTTTTTCGAATTTGATTCTTTTCAGTTATAAAATTACTTCGATTCTTGTTGCGAGGTTTGGTGTGAATGATTTTTATGGTCATTTGAATTGTGAGGCAAAAATTTGATCCGCTAGCATCACGTGTGCTGTTGTTCAAGCTTCGATATTGGAATTTGTAGGGTGTTGTGTGCTTTGTTTAGCTACAGTCCAGATTGTTCGTTTGTTGGATTACGATGGTATACATAATTTGGCTGATGATTTGAATTGATTTTGTATTTTTTTTGTAATTTAGTTTGTTAATTTAGATGAGTGTGACTTGTTTTCTCTGTACTGTTACTAGTTCAATTTTCGGATGTTGCACAACATGAGCATGCCTTATTTGAGCAAGCTTCAACTATAGATCTCGCATCCTATTTTTTTATTATAGAAGTACTAATCTATTGTTGTTGGTTTAAAGGCATTGGGAAAGACTTTGAGAATAAGGTGACAAGAAAGAAGAGCTGTTGGAGTTGGCTAAGAGGACAAACACAGTGTCTCAGATGGTTCTCCTTAGTACAGATGTAGTAAAAGTAGATAATCTACATTGTGATGCACAATTTTTAGGTTAAAGATGTTTTGAAATGAAACCTAGTGTAACTACAGAAATTTATGAGTTTCATCTGAGACAATTCGAGTAACTAAATAATTCAAGTATGATTTCATTCTAATAATTAATTCCAACACTATTCGTCAAAGAGCAAGGCACAAACAGACAATCGACAAAACAATTTGAAGAGATAGTAAATAAGAGAATGTCTAACTCAGTGGAACTCTTGATTCCTTATTTTTTTCTAGGCTAGTATAACAGTATATCATATGCCTATTCTTATGCTAACTCGAACTCTGCACTCTGGAGCCAATCTGGTCTCTGGATGCTTTCGTGAGCCAGTGAGGCCTTTGCCGATTAAGGTTTAGTTTGTACTCTTCCTTGAGAATATCTACGTCATAAAGTCATTTGAGGAGCAACAGGACCTCTTTCACTGCTACTGGACTAGCTTTCTTATAGAAGAACTCTAATAAGTAAAACCATCTAATATTCTACCCTGTCCTCCTGATCAACTGCAATTACAGCGATGTAGCTTTTCTTTCATATTGCCTTTTTTCTCAAAGCCTTTCCCAATAACTTCAAAGTAACAATAACAGTTCAGTACAATGATAATAGCAGAGAAGAGCAGTCAATACTCATTCAAAATAACAAACTATAAAATAATTGAAACTCACTCAAATATGGCATGGCCATGTTATACAACACATCAGAAAATCAAACTAGTAATAGTAAAAAGAAGAGTAGTCAAGCTCATCCAAATAAACAAATTAAATTGCTAAAAAAATATGAAATTGAATCAACATCCAATTCTATGTAATGTATATCATAACAATCCAACAAGAGAATAATCAACAGATCTAAATCTGTCAGGACGGTAGCTAATTGATAAGCAACCGCATACAACAAATTTCATGAAAATTCATCAAATTGGAGTCTTGAACAATAACACATGTGATGCTAATTGATAAGCAGCGTTGACAAATAGATTGGATTAAGTACCTGATGGAAATTTTAGGGATCGGAAATGATGCGAGGAAACCCTAGCCTCTGATTGGCGATGCCATGCGATGAAAAAACCATGTGCAATACTGGTTACGTATATATGACGGGTTGTATAAAATTCAGATTCACAGAAAAACGGACCGTTGGGATGAGAAATGATAAGCGACGACTGGAAGAACAGATAGATCGGTGAAGAACGCGACCAATTGGGGATGAGGGAATGAGGAAGAGGAGACAGAGGTTTCTGAACTTTAGAAAGGAAACGACGTTGTTTCGCTGTCACTGTATGCAAGTTATATACAGTGGCACTGTATATCCGATTTCCCCAATACAATAACATTTAAAATTTATATTGTTTCAGTCAACTCAAGATCCTTTCCAAATACATCGGAGCGACTACTGATAAAATAATGATGTGATTAAAATAAAGGAAGTAAAGAACTGCTGACTTCACTGGATAAAACGACTGAACACCGTATGACACCGTACCGAAGAGCTCGATCGTTGCTACCCAAACACCGTTGCTACTGACCGACTACTGATATGAAAATAGAAGTTAAATATTGGGGATAAGTCAAAAGACTCCGTGAGTAAACAACTCGCTACGTATTCGGCGAGCCGAATGAGAGATTTTTTATTAAAAACTGCAATTTTATTTATCACGTGCGGCTCGCTCACCGTTTGTATATTTATTGTGTACGCAGGTGTTATTTATTAATTTATTTTGAATATATATTTCTTATATCATATCAAAATGACATATGTCAATGCAAGTATGTATACGTGAACAGACGTGAACCGCAACGTAAGCCTTTTTTGGCTAGACAGACGTCACTGCCGATCCGGATCATAAAATCATTTATATAAAAGAACGCACTATCTTTTCGCATAAAAAGAAGGTTGCAGACATGATGCAGCTTGTATGCATGAATGAATGTTCAATATGACAATTTACTTTTTCACGTGAATATATGTTATGTACACATTATACTCATCACACATTATTAACAATCACATATTTATTTTATACGAAACGAAATACATATGAATATTTACTCACCTCAAGCTAAACTTGCGAATGTATAATCAATTTGTTCTATGACCAGACTCCAATTTCCTACCTATAATTTTATATAAATAAAACAAAATAATAATATGTAACAGGTTCGGTTTGTTGGAACAATTAAAATTGTCTTCCTAATCTCACTGTATATTACAATATACATATTTATAAATATTGTATAAATAAAAGAAGGAAAGAAATATAATAAAAAAATTAAACCCAGCCTACTAAGGCACTCGCCAGCTAGCTCCCAACCATTACGGGTGTTTTAAATCCGATCTGGACCGGAAAATGACCCGGAACCGGACCGGATCGAAGATTCCGGTCCAGTTATAGGTCTGTAATTTGTGGAGATTCCGGTTCCGGTCCGGTCTAGTCTGAAAATCGGAATATTCCGTTCTGATCCAGATGAACCGGAATAAAGAAATGGTGTCGTTTCAAATGATATTAGGACAACCCTCACCACTCACCCAAGCCTCCCCAATTCCCACATCGCCGCATCACTCTAATATCTCAGCTGCATCACTCTCACACAATCCTAACGTCGCTCGACGCTTACCTATCATCAACAATCGATTCATCCGCCGCCCGTCAGTCCCCATCGGTCATCGATCCGCCTCGGTCACTCGCTCCGTCGCCTCACCGCTCGTGTCGCCTCACCGTATCCTTCATCGATCAGCCTCGGCCTCTCGCTCGTCGTCGCCTCATTGTCGCTCGTGTCGCCTCACCGTTGAATCACTCACCCTTGATCTATTGGCCTCATCCTCTCATTCTCGCTCGTCGCCGCTCGTGTTGCTGTTGTTGTGACCTGTGAATCACTGCTGTGTTTTTGGGAGATTCCGGTCCAAACCGATCCGGTCTTGACAGGTTTGGAACCAGTTCCGGTTTCGGTCGGTAAAAATTTAAATTCCAGTTCTGATCCATTTCGATTTTGGTCCGGTCCGGCCCGGGTCTGGACCAATGTACACCCCTACCAACCATGCCAGGGTCGACTGAGTTGCCTCGATCCCTCGTTGTTATTATTGTTGTTTTTAACAATAGTCTCATGCCTAATACCTAATCACAACCACGCATGATTTCTAGTCATACTCGATACCTTCCGACACATCTATTTTATCCCCACCTCAATCACCCCATAAATTTAAAATCTAATTGTATACCTACGAGATAACCAACATTCATCATAATATTTAACAATTGCGACACACACCTCACAACTCAAGTGATGGCGGATGTCAGTCCCTTTTGTCTACATACCTTACAACCCAAATGATGGTTGATGTCACTATCTCTCGCCTACGTACTTGATGACACAACTTCTGTTCTTTTTTTCTCTCTTTATGTTTATATAAAGAGACAAAACTCTAATCTTAATAGGAGTTGAGTTTACTTCTGAATTTAAACTTTATTATTTATTATTATTATTATTATATATACGATGTTACAGATATGCTGATTCAGATCTCGGAGGCTTACGCACAGATTGTTCTCGACATTAATGTCCATAGTTTGTTATCGCTAAAACAGTTTGTATAGTAGTTTTATAATGCGGTTTTGGTTAAAGAAGTTCGCTTGGCGTTCAAGTCAGAGATGATATAGACATCGTGTCAAGAACCTGTTGTATACTGCTGTTTTTTCAGGAAATAGCCAGTTTGGAAGTGTGGTTTTCATCATGTGGGGTAGAAGCAAAATAAAAATGAATGACAGGATAGAAATGATATTAAAACTTGCAGAAAGGACAATTCAAAAAAAATCGCTTTAAGTCAGATTAATTATTAATCAAAGAAACATTCCTTAAACTCAAAATTTACGATTGATCGTCCCGCAGTTTGATGATATTGGCAGCCAAATGCATGCAAACTAGAATTTATCTCTTTCTCATTATTCTGGACGCTAGACATGAGTTGTTAATTAATAGAGAAAAATATTATCACATTTTACATACTTTTATCTTAATAATTTGATCGATTTCTCATTTCTTTGATAGTCAGTTATGTCTCTTGTTTTCTTTCAGATTTAAATAATGAAAATTCTACTTTATGATAGTCGGTTATTTCTCATTTAAATGACATTATTTGTTTCTACTTTGTGAAAATTTGAGCTGAAATAAATCAAAACATGTAAGAATAAGTGATACTCACAACATTACTCGACCAAGTGTAATGAACTTAGAGCTTCTGTCCATAATGATACTCACAATAAGGATAGTTTTATACCTTGTCATAAAATGTACATGAAGTCTTATATTTTACTGAGTTTAGTTCATCGCATCAATCTATCCTTATAATCGATGATCAACATATTCAAAAGTTAATAACCTGAACTATGCATCTTTATACTGATATTCTTTTCACTTCTTTCCGATTCTCCCTCTTTTGGTTTGATTTTAACTACGCTTCTTTCTTTTTAGCGGGATTCTTTTCTACAGCAAACCTCAATATCTATCTTTTTTTCTTCAGGTAACTAACTTGGCAGGTAACAACATATCCTTGTGGTATTGATCTTAACTTATCACTTACTAGTGTGGTTGACTGGTTAAGATTTTATTTGCATAACACTTATAACAACGATGTTATCAAGAGCATTCATATTGTGGGAGAAGTCACTTGAAGAGTTCATTCCAATTAAGAAATAAGAGATGAAAACTTCTACATTGTAAAAGGGGGTGAACAAGAAGATTATGGGGACTCCTCAAAATTGGAAGCTGCATGGGAAAATGGTGCTGGAGACGGAGAATTTTAGAAAGTCTAATCAATAGAGGATTTTGTAGATTATGACCAAATTTTTTTAAAAAGAAGATAGAGAATAAGGGAATAAGTTAGTTTAAGAAGTTGATTAGAAATAGAAATCAAATTTTTGTGGATTATTAAATTAGTGTCTTAGTAAGATGAGCAATCGTATTTGTTTTATTATTAATTACCCATACAAATATGATGTATTGATAGCAGGAATAACTTGAGAATTAATAAGAAGAATTTTCTAGGAGAATTCGAGTGAAAAATTCTTATCGAGTAATGTAGAGTTTGTGTATGTTTTTTATTAGAGAAATGTAGTCTTTATATGAGTGAAGGTTAATGAGTCAAGATTGTCGCGTTAAGAGAGTTTCCAACACAATATAAGAATGTGTGCTAATATTAGAATGTGATTTTAAAATAGTTGGTGCTTTTTAAAGTTGCTTGACTGATTAAAATGATGGTCATGAAAGAGGCATGTTATATATGTAGTTTTTTGACTAATCTATACTCATTTCGTTCTTTTATACATGTCGTTTAAGATTAATTTGAGTAGATTAAAATGAAGTTATGCTAGCAGTTGAACAAATGTAATAAGTAGGTGGTTAGTATATTTTTAACAAAATTCATGTAAAAATAAAATTAATAGATTAATACTGGTGAAAAATGAATTTTTTATTGATTATGATGAAGAAGTGATTAATGTTTGACGTTTTAAGATAGTTGTTGATCTTACATACGCATTGACAATTGTAAAGTGATAATTAAAAATAAATAAAAAAATTGACTAAGTAACGTGTAAAATAGAACAAAAGAAGTATGAAAAAACAAAATAACCTCAACAGGCCTGTTGGGCCACATTCTAAACAGGCCACCTTCAACATTGTTTTCCTGAAAGCCCTAATTTCTCGTAACCATAAAACATCGCCTTCACCTGAATTGGAACGCTGTCGGGCGAGCGTTCACACCGCCGAAGCTGCAGCAATGGGTAAGCCAGTCGTTCCTTCTGATAGTATTGCATTTCTCGCTGGCCCGAGAAAAATGGGGTTTGATCTGATTCAGCATGTATGTGGTAGGGGCATACAAGTACGTGAGTGAGCTATGGAGGAAGAAGCAGTCGGATGTGATGCGGTTCTTGCAGAGGGTGAGGTGCTGGGAGTATCGCCAGCATCCTTCCATTGCCCGTGTCACCAGGCCTACACGCCCCGATAAGGCCCGCAGGCTTGGATACAAGGCCAAGCAGGTAGGCACGAACGCTTTCATTTTGCTTGTCTGTGGTTTAAGGCCTTTTAATTGCAGTGAATCGCTGCCTTTTTATATATTGATCTGAATTCTGATGACATGGTCTGTTGCTATATACCCTGACTTTATGATCATGAATATGCATTATGACTTTAGTGTTGTTTCTGGTGTCTGGGACAGCTTAGAGTCTAAAAATTAGTTGCATCATTTTGTAGGGTTACATAATTTACCGTGTTCGTGTACGACGCGGTGGACGTAAGAGACCGGTTCCCAAGGGTATTGTATATGGTAAGCCAACAAACCAGGGAGTCACTCAGCTGAAGTTTCAGCGCAGCAAGAGGTCTGTGGCAGAGGAGCGGGCTGGCAGGAAGCTAGGCGGGTTGAAGGTTTTGAACTCCTACTGGATTAATGAGGTTTGTGAAGTGGACAATTCCATATGTTTCATAGAATCACATTACATGTATACACAGATACTCAATATAGACATTCCTTACAATGTTTGTGCAGGACTCAACCTACAAATACTTTGAGGTTATATTAGTTGATGCTGCTCACAACACCATCCGTAATGACCCAAGAATCAACTGGATTTGTAACCCTGTTCACAAGCACAGAGAACTTCGTGGACTCACGTCTGCTGGGAAGAAGAACAGAGGTCTCCGTGGAAAGGGTCACAGAAACCATAAGCAACGTCCATCTCGTAGAGCCATCTGGAAGAGAAACAACACCCTTTCTCTCAGGAGATACCGTTAAGCTTGAAGATGCATCGCCCTCTACTGCTCCTTATTTTTATTTTAATATGCTGCTCAAGTTTTCAAATCGAAAATGCCTGTTAAAATTTGTACTCTTAAGAAATTCAGAAGTGTTTTGGACAAAATATCATCCCTTTTAATTTTGTTTTGTCACAAGATAATTCATTTCCTTCCATAAAGCAATCAAAGTATTAAAATGTTAAATTTTGCCCTCTGCGAAACTCTCCTGGAGGTTTTGAAGTGCCAACCGGATTGAATCCTCTTTTTGGCTGGAGTGCTTCAAGCAAATCAACCTTTGAGCAACACCGTAAATAATATGCATTGGTTGGTATTGCGCACGGTTAACTTGCGTTCGCTTCACTTCCTAAGGATTTCATAGAGATGAGGGCATCACTCATAATGCAGGATTTATTCTAAATTGAGGGATAATATTCGAAAACTAAATTCATGGTCATAAATGAATCACCTTCTCTGTAATCCTCGCTGTGATGCTCCTTGCTGCAGTGATTACGGAGCTTGGTAAACCAGCTACTTCCGCCAGTAAGAGGCCATAATGGGGCACATGCCTTGGTCCATCCTTGAGTTGAAACTGAGAAAAAGTTGAGAGAATCTAGTGAGCTGAAACATTGCTTGGAGTTAACAAGTAGCAAGCTGAATGAGGATCGCACCTTGAAATCCAAGTGATTGTTCTGGACATCAACGTAAAAGTGGAGAATTTTGACATTTGGATAGATGGTTGCCAGCTCAACCAAGTTCTCCATGTGCGTAGCAAATATAGTATATCTATGGAATGACATTTAGGGTAACTTTTAGTTTTGTGCCTTTTGTAGTAATTCGTGTACCAGATGTCTATGAGATGTGAATCAGTAAGGCTGCCATATTTTGTAGAGAATATAGTGTTCTAAATTTTGTCAACAGTAGAGGAATTACGCTTTGAGTGACAGCAGATGCTCACAGCAACTCCAAGCTATTGCAAATCCATCAGAGGAAGAGGTTGCCCTCCCAAGTTCATCCATGATGATTAGACTTCTGTTTAAAGAGAATTGCATAACGAGATTAATGATGAACAACACTGGTTGGGGCCATAAAGATTGGGATTACCTTGAAGAGATGTTCTGCATGATAAAAGCTGTTTCCCTCATCTCTGTCATGAACTGAATAATTCACATAGATTATAATCAAACCCCTTATTCCACTCCCCGGTGTGAAAAGAAACTATTCTACTCACATATTTATCTTCAACAATTATAGCCGATCACTAGCAATAGGGTATTTCTGCATGATATATGCAAGAGCATGCCTTCTGAAACGACAGGCTACTTATATTTGTGTTATGTGCAGTGGATCAGGCAACTCACCGTACTAGAGTTTGATTCAATACTGTCCGGAGCATTCATTCTCGTAAATATCAGATCAACTACTCTGAGAGTAGTGAACCGAGCAGGAACATAACAGCCAATTTGAGCTAGAATGACTGTTAGGCAGACTTGTTGAAGATAAGTGCTCTTTCCACTCCTGAAGTACACAACAGAAATCACAATGTAGTCTGACTACAGCATCATGATAAAAATTCATAAAGCATCTGATGCGCTTAAAAAAAAAAGCGAATTCACACTAGTTGGTTATCTTATGGAACTTAAGTCCCGTTCATAACTGAGTTTGTCTGTATCAGAGAATCAGATAAAGCTTACAGGTATATCTTACATGTTTGGACCAGTAACAATCACCATATTTGATGCTTCTGATAGAAATACATTGTTGGCCTGAAAGTTAATTCATCAGATGGCAAAGAACAACTTAATTACGGAACTTGACAGCAACATTCACATTACTATGACCAGTACAAGAGTTAATAAGCAAGTGTACTAAAAAATAACATACAAAAGAAATCATAAATAAAAAGGAGCAATATTTTACTACTGTTAAGAGTTACGAGTCAGTGGGAACGGAGTTAAGATTTCTAAGGACTGGGTGAAAAAAAACAATTAAAATCATAAATGTAGGACTATAGGAGCTGAGTCACGTACAACAAAATCATTGTGTATGCTTTCCAAGATAGGGTGTCTTCCAGCATCAATTGCTAACGGACCATCACCTATTGGTGAACACAAGTAAAAGAGAGATTTGTATACTCTATTATGCTAGGGCAAGCATACATATGTATTATGAAAATGCTTACTCGTGAATTTTGGCCTGGTGTAACTATCCACTGGCTTAGTTGATATCATATGAGCAAATGAATTAACAATCATATCCAACATGCACAAAGCCTCCGCAAGCAATGTGAGCATACCAACATCCTCTCGTATGGCATCCATAAGTGCTGCATATTTCAAAATCTAGAACTAGTAAACAAAGCAGGCCAACATTCAAAATATAAAACCAAAAAATAAAAATGATAGACATGATAAATAGGATGCGTGATGATGCGGAAAAAGAGAATACACATGAATTCTCACATCATTAAAATAATATCCAACTATCTTTTCCAGTACATCTGGTCAATAGCATATTGTTGTTACTCGTCCTTAAGGACATTCCGTTAATTAGAATAACCTTTTATGTATGGTTCTATCCTGTGATTGACACTCTAGTGAATGTTAATCAGAACACCTTCTATGTGTGGTTCTATCTTGTGATTGACACTTTATTAAATGTTGAATTTTCAAATCGGCTCATATTGGATTGTATCCCACTATGACTCAAAAAGTCAGGCTTGTAAGTCATGGTTCAACAATCCAATATAAGTCACCTCCTCTTCTCCTCACTAGCCGATGTGGGACATTTGCCAAGTGACATATTCAATAGTATATTGATTCCTTGATACAACAGACAGATGAGGCAGTGCCTGTTTCTTATTTGAGATTAACCAAATGATCAAGAGCGTGATTAATCTTTGTGCTTGGGGCAATGACGCAGCTAGTGAGGTACTAACTGAGGACGCGTCAATTGCTGGTTGAAAACTATTTCCAAACCCCCTCATTGGCCTGGGCTTGACCTAGGCCTTTGAGAATTTCGGGAAGGGCTCCCTTTACAAGGGTAAAGCCCTACAAAAAAATAAAATAAAAGAAAAAGAAAAAAAATCAAGAGCCTTATTTTCTAAATCCAACTTTTTTCACCAAAAAGAACTTTCTAAAGAAAAATTACTATTGAATGGGCATGCCTTTTGATCATGGTTCACATACATAGTATAGTAGCAACCTATATACTGCACCACTAAAAAAACATATAAGTATGACATTTTAAGCATCATCACCACAACCTTCAAGACAAATGGCTGTTCGCGCATAGCATTCTCCAGCTGCAGACTTATTTCTAACATTCAGCTGAAACACCATGCAAGAATATTCATGGTCAAAATACACAATAAGTAGGCAACGTACCAGTAAGCAGTAAATGAAACGAATTACTTTCAAACTACAGGCAAAAAATGTTCGACAAGTGATCCACAGGCACCAAGCAGATTGCTCCAGTTAGTGCCAGTTTGATGTTGTATTAAACACTTTTTTAATATAAAAGACCCCCCTCCCTTCCAGTGTGAAACTAATTTGCAGTTTCATATCTGACCTTCGCTTATTGAAACTGGACTTATGTTACAGTAACTAACATCAGCCAACCAACTCTTGGTGTTCCATAAAAAACAAGATGAAAATATCTTAAGATGTCAGTTGATTAAGACATTAAGTGATATAATACTCACAGAAGCCAGTTCCAAGGTTGAACAGTGAATATTGTTTCCATGCTTTACTACCTGCAATGAGTTGATAAACATTTTCTTATTAGAGGTTCATCAGAGAACTTTCTCATGATGAAAGGATGGATTTTATGCTCAGAACCTGAATGAATTTACTCGGGAGCTTCCCCTGGACATCCTTGTGCGGAATGCGGATGTAAAACCCTTGTCTGTTGTTGAATGGTAGTTTCAAATTAGGTAGCTTGAGTTCTTCACGATACTTATTAGCAAGGTTATGTATCGCTGTTCAGGAAACAATTCATATCATGGACAACACAAGGAAAATGACCAGAAATGAAATCTGAACACTATGGCCAGTCAGATTGTTATCAAACCTTCGCTTGTATCACAAAATGATCTCCTTGCCACGTCCAGAAATCCATCTATTCCAGCCTTGATAGCAAAGCACTGCTGAGTACGGGCAACAAAAGGGGCCCTTGCATGAAGCACATCTTCATCAATCACCTCCCCAATTCTGCAGGAAAATAAATGGAGATTATCCAAGCAGACAACAGAGCGTAATTATCAGCTTTCTTGTCTTTTTGGAATATGGATCATATGATACAGTAATCTGATACTCAAAAAGTTGCTAAAGTATGTCAGCACCTCTTTCTTATAGAACCATATTTCTCACTTTCACATACAGAGCGGTAAATATTTCTAAGAAGAAAGCTCCTGGCATCTTTGAGGACCTAGTGAGATAAGAAAAAGATTCCGATAAAATAACAGACCATAAAAGATATTATATGCTGTACATTTAGTCCAAATCAACCTTTGACAGTAGGGGCAAGGCATCAAGAGCAGTTTTTAGAAGAATAATGCTTGCAACTAGAACTTGGCTCTTTTTTGAATGATCATCACTAAGAACCTCATTTGAAACTTTCCTAGGCTTGAAACAAAAATGGCAAAGTACTCTATCTGCATGAGGACCATAAATGGAATAGTTTTAAATATTTCAGTCAACCATTTCAATCTTATAGAGCTAAACAAAACGAATGTTATTTCCTAGTTCCTTACCTGTTTCCTTTGGGAATTTGCGAAGCACTTGGCTAAGTCCGAAAAACAGCTGTTCATTGCTCATTAGCTCATCCTATGGATTTTCATAACATGGTGAGATGGATACATCATAATTAAATAGGTAACCATGCACTTGCTATAGGAAAAGGCATTATTAGTTGACGCCGGGCTGTGGATAAGAATCTTGGATAAAGCATAAAGTAAAAATGATGATCATTACCAATTAACCATGCACTTGCTAGAGGAAAAGTTATTTTTAACAGGGCTGTGGATAAGAATCGTGGATAAAGCATAGAGTAAAAATGATAATCATTACCAATAACAACTGGAATGATTACTGTTATTAACATGCTTGTCTCATAAGAAATACAAACAAATTGTCTGACCTTTTAACCAAAAATAAAATGTTTTAATATTAATTTGACCAATGACTAGCAATTTTGTGCAACGTGCTTGACCATAATTGGTTATTGTAAAGGGATTTAGGAAAATTACCAAGCAGTCAAGCCGACCCTCGATTGTTTCGATGTCCTTCAATGGTTGTAAGAGGTTTGCACGAAGAAGTCTGGTTCTGTGAAAGAAAATACATTTGACTTAAGAAAATTAGGTAACGTTCTGTAAAATTAAGTGATGAATGATGAATGTTGTATGAGAATTTGAATGGTCTAATCAATAGTTAGACCACCTATAATTTTTAAATAATTTACTTTCACTTGGTAACTCACGTTTTAAACATCTTAATATACTATTCTCTTTTACCATTTTCACATTTTAAAAATATAAATATGAAATTGGATAAAAAAGTAAACTTATTTTTAAATACATTTTATTTTTCATGTGTAGATGAGATAAAATAGAAATAAATAAATGCAAAAATGAAAGTATGCGTTGATTAAACAAACAACACGTGAAATATATTTACATTAATTTTAATGTTAAACAAGATTTGATTTAGCTCTAAATAATTCAGATGACAAATTGGAGATAAATAAATCAAACTTTTCAAATTCACATTCAGAGCAAACAAAGAAAGATCGATTCACTAAACACTTGGTATAATAAAAAAAAACCTCTTAATAGAGCTCAATAAGAGCAATAAAATGACAACTTAGTCTGTGTTTATTAAAACCCCAAGCTATTTATTACCTTTCATTCCATTCTTGTACTTAACATGTTAGCTAATGTAGGTTTAACATTCAATTGAAACCTCCTGAATTTGAGTCTGATGATATCACTTCTGTTAAATGTTGTTAGTAAATGGTTTTGGTGAAGTCAACTAAGGGACTCTTTTTATTCGATTATAATATCCTATAAGGGATACATGGATCTAGATAAAAAATTCCTAAGTTGAATGTCTGGCGATATCCTAAATTACACATGCATGGTCGCTACATACAAGAAAAAGAAAATATAGAAGCACCACATGTTATAAGAAGAAGATGTAGAGATCATATATCAGTTGGCAATTTTGTGGTTGTACACATACCCTCCGATGGTCTTTGTCGTCTTAAGCATGTGGAATAAACTTTTCTTTTTGCTGTTTGTGCCCAATAGATTCGAGTGAAGAGTATCGATGATTTCCAGGTTTTGAACGCTGGAAGCATATTATAATCAAGTACAAGTAGCTTCTATTAGTAGGGATTTTTGAAGTTTGTGTGCTCTGTGCAGTTACCTATAGATAGAATTATTGAGAAATCAAGAAATAGCGTACCTAGTTGCATCAATATTCACGTGGTTTAATGAACCATTAAATGTAACCTGTAAAGGAAGCACAGATATATGGTTAATAATATAATGTACACAACCATGTCAATGTAGAAAAGAATCAGAGAAGTTGTGAGACCATGGGTGATTCAGCGAGGCATAAGTAGTCTATATAATAATCCAGTCCCAACTTTTAATTCTTTTTCACTCCAAGTAGGAACCAAGAGTTAAAACTAATGTGAGGTGATTCTCTGGATTAACAAGTGCCAAAAAAGACATACCGACAATGAATGGTTGGTCACAATGACCCCCTTCTCTGCTTCAATCCTGAATATACAGGTTTCTAAGATAAATTAAACTAGAGTACAGAAATGCAGATTGAGGTCCCAAAAGAACAAATTCAAAGCAAATAATTGAAAGACGTTGTAAAGTCAGGCTGCTAGCTTAAAATGTCTAATGTAATCATCATCATTCATATGGCAAGCAAAATACTAGAATTAATTCAACGGCAACCACAATCCCAGACCTCTAAAACGTGCTCTATATTCCATCTGTGCTACCATGACTACTTATCCTGTGCCGAAATGCTGATTCGATTTCCTAATAGTTTCTTCACCCTGTACTTTTCAAGTCACCCATCAGGCTCTCTTATATTTTCTCTATCTTTTGATACACATCCCTTGTCCTAACTGTAAAGAAATTATAGCCTAACCAAACTTAACATAGTCATAGTGACTGGCATAACTGCGCTTGTACCAAACACACTTGATGTTGCAGCATGTAATAGCAAATCTACATAGTACCTTGACACCAACCAAAATTATTTGTTTTCAGTAGCCTGAATAAAACATCCTTTAGTTGAGTACCACTTGATAGTAGCCGCAGCAGCAGCTAAGCAGAGATAATATTGCTTATAATATGTATCCAATCCCAGCACTGAAAGATCCTTAGCTGCTAAATTTTTTGTTAGCACAGCACCCTGGCAGCCAAGAGATCTATCAGTTTAATGAACTGATAAACTGTGGAAGTAATTTCAAATACAACCTTAGTGTCATCAAAGCAGCCACGAGCCATTATAGCCTGCACAGAAGGCAGAGCCTGATTCAAAATTCATGATGAAAAGTGTTTGAAAACACATTGAGATTTCTACTCTGCAATATCCGTGACTATTAAAATGGTACACTCTCTGTGATCTCTGATACGCGAACCTTCCTGACTGAAGAAAAGAATTTGTCCACCAGTTCTGAAACTCCAACCATGCCATCAGATGCAAGCTTGTAAGGAGGAACAATGATAACAATGGGATCATAAAAGTTCAGCAAAGTTTTTGTGTTTTGGTATGAGCTGCTGGTTTCAATATATTGTGAGAGGTGCAACGAAGCAGATCTTAAGTCAAAAGCCGCAACTCCTACCTGGTCATTTGACAAGCCTTCAGTTCAATTTAAAAGCAGCAGAATTACAGCTGAAATACTCAGAGATAGAAAAAGAGCAAAAAGGATAAAGACAAATAATAAAGAAGGCTACAAATGTGTAACAGTCTTCGAAGATTATCAAGGCTTATATGTATGCTCATTATCTCCACAGAGTAGGCGAGCTTGAAAATGCCTATTATTTCTACAGACTTTAAAGAAACTATGTATCAAACATACTGAAGTATTACAGGAAGCAAGTGGTAACTTTGAACATTAGCATTTGAGTATTTCCAGTCTTAAATTTAATTCAATTTAACAACTGCTCAAGAGAGCAAAACGTGTAGTAACTGACATGCATATACATCCTGATTCCATGAAATTGGAACCTCTTAAATTTAAAACAATCACTCACCACAGGCATCCAGCAAATATTCATATAACAATAAAACCAGAAAGCATCAACTGTTTATACAACTTTTCCAGATCCATTTTTCACATCCTGGCAAAAAATTTATATCCTCTTGATGGACAAATAAAATGCATAAATAAAAATTAAAAAGTCAGATAAACACCAATTGAAGTTAGTCAAAGAAATGCATTGGTGAAAATTCACGTCACCATTTTAAAACGTTCAAATCAATTTCTCAATAACACAAACACTCTCTGCGTGTGAAAAACTAGAGAAGCATACAAAGAGAGAACTCGATCTATGTTAACGGTCTGCGCGCTGAAATAAAGCGCATCAAATTTCGAATTAGGGCATGTAACCAGGTAGGAGATGATGATAACGGTGATCGGCCTTTACCTCCTGTGCTCTGTTCTCAATCAAACCGACCACGAAGCTCGACCTCTCTCCTTCGTCCTCCATAGAAGCTCCGATCGCAGAGCCGATGAGCGCGAGCTCTCAATTCAAATTTTGGAAAAAAAAATGGCGGTTATCTAAATTGAAAATCGAACTGATTTGGTTTTTTTTTCTTCATGTTCTTGATGTGAAATACTGAAGTAATTTGGATAAAAAAATTGTTGCAACATACAATTATCTTATTTTGTTTACCATTTAAATTAAATTATATTAAAATTAAACATCATTTATCTAAAACATAGATAATAAAAATTATGATATTACTATAATATCAAAGTAAAATTTTATACGAAAAATATTAAAACTAATTATCATAATGTTTATGATGATCTTTCACATAAAAAAATTCAAATCAACATTTATAATTAAATATTGTCGGGTAATTTAGATTGAGAGAGTACATTACTTTGGGCAAAGTATAATAAATAATTGATACTATATTTTAGTTTTAATTTTTATTTGATCTATCAAAAAATAAAACTAAATTTACAAATTTTAAAAATGAGACTAATTTAACAATAAAAAAAATCATACCATTTTAATTATAATTATCTGAAAACAATTTCTACCACCCGCACAAAACTAAAGTTGCAATATATATGGGGTGGGGAAGGATCCGTTGAGAACCTCCTTACGTTGAGAAGCATTGTGGACAATTGTGGACCAGTCATCTTATTTCCTTTTTTAAGTTCATTTATGATACTCCATTTATTGTATAAGAGTCATTAAATATGATGCACAGAATTCAAGAATCAAGATTGCAGCTGACACCCTTTGAATTCCTTTCAGGAAGAGTTACGAGCTAAATGACTATGATTGATACAGATCACAGAACAAGCAAGGAGTCCTGAGAGACAATAACGAATACAATGGCAGGATTTGCACCTGCACCAGATAACAGTCTTCATGCTGGGACTTTATTCAGATCGAAGTCACCAAGAGAAGGCACTAATGAACTGCTTCCTAGTTACGGAATCAAATAGTTGTAGAGCACCATATAAAGTAGACGGAAGCAGCAACAGAGCACTAGCTAACTGCTACCTAGTTTCGGAATAAATTAGTTTCAGAGCACGCACCATATAAAGTAGCGGGAAGCACTCATACTAAAAGAAAAAAGAAAAAAGCTATTAAGACCCTGAATGGTAAAAAAGATGCTTCACATTATTTGAAGTTGATAACAATTGACAAGGATGCCAATAATAATAATATAATGGAGCCTTACATATGTAGCTGGTTATATCACTTTCGGAGAAGTAATGATAATTTGTCCCAAAATCTAGAACATGGCTTCTATTGCCTGTCTTTCACTTCAACAGATTCTATCAGAGAAACCAGCATGTTTCACGCTCAAGATACTTAAACGCTCCTTTTCTTCCCGACATCACAGTGATACAGCAGCTTGCATATTACTAGACTATCTTATGTTGAATTGGATTTTGTGGCCAAAGCTGCATCAATTTCTTTACGACGTTGTTCTCTCTGCAAAAAATGGTAACAAGAACTTTCAATAGACAGCTCCAGTCGTATTTATTATTTGTTATATGTGAGAAACATCAAGCATAGCAATCCAATGACGTTTTTGGCTTTCCAGAAGCATGATGTAAAAATGGTGAACAATAATAACCAGAAATTAAAAATAGCACAGAACAGGACCTGACATTCCCAATCAATTGTAAAACAGAATGTTTGATTACTGATACACCTGTTTCTTCTAGCCCAATCATACTTACTCTACAAAACAGGTGGATGATGTATACAAGTTCATCTATGGTTTGTCCTCTTTGTCCACTTCAAGTTCTTGAAATGCCATTTTCAAATTCTTATAAGAAATAACACAGTCCCTTGATATTCACAAGGTAATCTTATTCAGTACAAAAAAAAGTGCATAGCTAGTGCTTTGAACGCCCATGTTTCTTAGACAGACATTTTATTTAGTCCTGGGCCTTTTGCATGCACTCATTAACGCCTTCAGCACTTCCAAAAGCCCCGAAAGTGACTTAACGAAAAATCAACACACCCTCTCATTCTCAGTTGGCTAAAAAAATAACATTTCTTATGACACTGTAACTACCGGATCACCTACATGGTACTCCAAAATGCTCCCATTGTTTTTTTCCAACACAAAAAGGAAACTCATAAATTATAGTACAGCTGCTCCATGAAACTTACACCTTAGGCTGGACTGAAACGGGCAAACATGCATACATGGAAGGTCTACTCTTTCTTTTCCGTAATAATAAAGCTGTGTTTGGTTTAGGGAAAATGAGAAGGTCCTTAGTTTGGATTAGAGAAAGTTAGGAGAGTGGACAATTAGATGAGAAATGGGGAGGAAAATTTGATGCAAACAAAGAGTGTTTTAATACTTTCCGATTGATTTTCCACCCTAACCAATTAAGTAAGAAACTAGGATGGATTGCATGAGTAATTCACTTTCCCTCGCATTTTCCTTTCGTCCCTATTTTTCCCAAACCAAACACAGAGAAAATAAGAAGGAAAGGAAAATGAGATGGAAAGTGAATTCCCCATAGAATCCATCTTATTTTTCTTTATTTGGTTAGGGGTGGAAAATTCATGGGACAACGTCGTAAAGACTCTTTATTTTGTTGAAATTTTCCATCTCATTTTCCATCTAATTTTTCCTCCCCTAACTTTCCCTAAACCAAACAATAACTTCTTCCCATTTTTCCTCAAACGTTCCTTTCTCTCAAATTTTCCTCACACCAAACAAAGCCTAAAGGAATGAAAACCTTCAGTTCAATCAGCATTAAAATGGACTTAAGGTGCTTATTTTTTGAGAATTCATACCTTCCTTTCCCAGTAGGGTAAAAAGCAGATAAAATCGTAGACTGGAGTAATAGACCAGCACAAAAGAACATTAACCCCAGTGAACAGCAGAAGACTCGCCATAGGCTTGCTATCGATCGGCATACCGCTGCTGCCAAAACAAATCACCAAATATAAACCCTCACAACATACACAATCATCAACTAGCACACAAGTAAATATATTCTCGGAGAGAAACAACAGTCGAGTATACGAGGAACCTGTTGAGTGGAAAGAGGAGAGGCTGACCGACCTGAGATCGCAAGATTGCGGCGTTTTTGGAGGCTACCACTTGATTTCGACGCTTCTCGGCTGTTCGTTCTGATAAAGCAGCCTTTCTAGTTGTATTTGTAGTTAACCACAGGGCTGTTCTACAATTATGCATTCTTTCTGCGTCATTCTACACTTTTTTTTCCGAGAGAATTAAAAAGAAATGATTTGAAAAGAGAAAAAAAAATGAGAAAGAAAGAAGTTCAGAGTATAGTGGCATCTCATTGAAGTTTTGTTACAAATTTTGTGTCAGAAGTCGAAACACTCCGTTTTAATGTGGGTTGAGGTTTTTCTTCTTCTGAAAACAGAGCGCTTCGACTACATGAAGTAATTTGTAGAATGTGAATATTCAACGCTTTTAGTTAAAAATACCGTATATGGTATAACAAACTTTAGATGCGCTTTCACAAAAGCACCATATATGATATAAAAAAATTATATACGACATTTTTAAGTCCATTAGAATTTTTTTAATTAAATGAGTTGGACTTTATACGATATTTTAAATTTAAAAATACCCTATGTAACTATTCTTAAATATTTAAATAGAATTATAGCTATTGTATTCCAACGTTAAAAATAGCAGTTGCATTCAATTGTTTAGCATGCTAAACTAAAAAAATATAAAAAAAATATTTTTTTATATATGAATAGTAAATAATTGAAACAACATACTTCATCTCTTTAAATCATTCTCAACCTTTGAATTTTAATGTTTCATAAATTTCAAATAAGTGATCATCAATTTAAAGGAGGGTTCATGAATTTTATGAATTCTCTAAATTTTGGAAATTCACCACTTCCACCCAATTCAAATTCACAAAGTATACTCCTACTCACAATAAATTTCCTTCTGCGCCTCCTACTCCTCAAGATTCTTGATTCATGAATTTCTCCAATTACCAACCTTCTTCGTATCTATTTTTTCTTATTTTTCTCAGAAATTTAATCCTGGTTATTATAGTGGATATGGATGAAATATTATGCCGCGTCCTTTTATGGTTTCAAATCATAGTCAACCAGTGGAAGAACATGCAGAGAATGCATCGATGACAGAAAAGTGTGTGTGACAATGAAAACCTAGTACAATTTAATTTCTGACATCTATTTTATGCTAAATAAACAATGAGTGTGTGTGAAAATTTCCATGTTGGTGGATTTTTGAGATCTTTTACTTTTTAAGGCATTTGATAAACACATATATTATTTATTGATAGAATGACTAATACTCTTCTCACTAAAATCAGTGAGAGAAGTAACTTATAAAATTCATGCATGTCAATGCGTAAGATCTATAAGAGCCAGATGGCTTATACACTCCTGTGCATAAAATGGTTATGTACATATATGATATGACATAAATCAGAATTCTTTGAATGGTTAAAAAAATTTCAAAATGAGAATTATAAACGAACTAGAAAAGAGGATTAAGTCTGTCCAATCTGATCGATGAGTAAAATATTTGAGTCCAGAAATTTATCAAATTGAGTGTGAAATAGTTTAAAAACTCACTCCTAAAATATTATACCTTAGTTATGTGTCTAAAAGTATAGATTGAACTTTGTTGGACACAATTCAATCAGTAATGAATCATATGAATCATACTAATCTTTAACAAGGCTTTTAGGGTATGGATGAAAATTGTTATGCTCAGTAGGAGTCCATAAATAATATAAATAATTTATTGGCTATGTCTTAGAAAAATTTAAGATTTTCTTTATTCAAGATCAAGGAATTCTTGTGAAATGTTCACAAACATATTCCTAAGATCGATAAATGCTTTTTTACACTTCTAGTTAAGATAGTGTTTTTCATTCACAATAGATTTTCAAGGAGATTTGATTCCCAAGAAAACTACTGGACTAGATTGTAACTCAAAAGATTTTGAGAGCCAAATTAAATAGTGCTCAAAGAGTTATGACTATTCTTATGCTTGCACCTTGATGAGACCAAATTATTCGGTCTATTTTATACTTAACTAACCTAATTTTGGCCATTTTAAATGTTATTCAATGGTGTTAATTAATTTTTATGTTTCATGCGTATTTAGGTCTTAATGCGAAAACTTTCTAAAGAAGACAGTTTAAGGACAAAAATCAGACAAGACTGGAAAAGTCAGACGGAAACTAGGATACAAGCCGTGCGCGTGGCTTACGTGAAGGGAAGATACTTGTCACATTCAGGCAGAAGAAGAAGCTGAGGTCATCGCCTTGCCGTGTACAAGAGCCAAGCATACGGTACATTAAGTGACATGTGCACACGAGATGCACTGTTTCCAAATCTGAGACAATTGACCTTCTAACTTGTGATGTGCATAACTTTCACGTTGTGTGTTTGATTTGCACGATTCAAGCGGTTATAAGAAGATTAGAACGTTATCTACAATTTTTTAAAATGAATCAAAGCCCTAATTATTAGTAGATTTTTACCAGCAAGATGAGTAAAGTCGATGGGTAGATAGTTTCCTAAATTAACTCCGACTTCAAGTTTATTTTTTATTGGCCATCTAAATTTGATTCTTATTAGATTTTTCTCAAGATATGCATGTGATTTGTTTAAAGGGTGTTGGATGAAATGGTTAAACACTTGATAAGAAATATTTTTGGAGGTCTCAGTCTTTGTGGGCATCTAGCCCACCATTGTGGGCATCACTCTATAGCTTTACATGGGCACTCCTTGTAATGCCATAAAACGGGTTATTTGGTCATTAGTAATAATTTTTTATTTTATATATGAAGTTTATATAGATTACACCAAGGGATATATAAGGAGGTCTCAGCCTAACTATTTGATGTGCTTCAACAGTGTCAATACATGTTGTGTATAATTCAAGGGAACAGTAAAGACAGAAAGGGAGCTCGTCCTAGAGTATTCAGAGTTAGTTTATAAGGTTTACTGCATTAAACTGATTATGTATATTCCTATGGCCCTTAATAGCTAAGTCTCTTGTGCAGTTCAGGTGTTGTGACTGGTGAATTATTGTGAGATATTTGTACCTAATAAATTATTATTTTGATGCTATGTTTATTGTGCTTTAAGTGATGCTATTGCTTTGTTGCATGACAACTTGAACGAATGAATGTTTTATTGCATAATTCTTACTGATGATCTAGCTGTGAAGACTTGAATAAATACCAACTACTAGAGTAGCAGATAAACTAATGCTCGTGCCGGTTTATGGTAAATATACTTTAGGTTTGCCTGAGATAAATAATCTAGATCGAATTTTCTATCACAATAGCTTAACTGCAATTCTTTTGCTAGGCTGACAACCTAATTAATGTATGTTAGACATATATGATTCATATCATTGACTAAAGAATATGATTAATGTAAAGTAGGAGCAATGTTTACACCCAGTCACATTATATTGTCATGGTACATAGGTGATGTATATTTTGCTAAGTCTAATTCATTACAAGAGTTTAATCATTAGAGTCGATGATCACCGTTCACAAGTCGAGTCACTAGAGCTATATGTTTTATCTACTAATTTTTTTATCTAGTGTGCAGGTTGAATAGCTATCACTATCAATACCACTCCACAAAGTGCCAAGTTTTTTTTTGTTTTAACTGAGTCTGTTTCTAAGTTGCAGGAATTTATCCATGTGGATCGACCTTGTGCTTACTACTATCTAGTGATCCAAGTTTATAAATTTATTTGCATAGGACAGTCCAACAACAATCTTGTCATACCTCATAGGTCCGAAAGAATGAGTCGTGATATAAGATGTGTTTAATTAATGACTGAACATTGTCATATGTTATGAATAGAAGACAACATACCTATAAATTATAAGGAAATAGTGGTGGCTCCTAACTCCAAAAAATGAGTTCTGTCATGAAATGCGAAATAGAATATGTGTGGGTCAAAACAAAAAATTAACTTTGTTTGAATCCTCCAATGATGTATAATCATTGGAAGTAAGTGGATATTCAAATGACAATCATAGTTGGAAATGTTCTAACATTTAAGATAAGATGATAGGTTTCAGTTTAGTTTATGTTATTAAATTTAGTGAAACTTATCACCTTTATATTTATGAAATATAATACATGGATGTAAAAATAGTTTTCTTTAAGAAAATTTGGATGAGGATGTGTATGACACAACCTTGATGTTTTACATCTTCTTATTACACAAGGAAATTATATTATTTCCTGTGTTCTTGGACTCAAAAAGGTACCTAAGAGATATAAGATTTATTTTAAATAGATATTAAAGAAGTTTGATTTCTATTGAAACGAAGAAGAACCTATGTTTGCATAAGGGTTAGTGAGAGCATAACTTTTTTTCAAATATATTTATAAGTAGGACATATTTTTGTTGAGAAAAATGTTTTTCAATAAGAGTCCGTAAATCTCAGTAGAAAATATTCTTGAGCCTTGTGAAGTACAAAAGAAATGTTTTGTTCGGATAAGGTTTGAAAGTAATAATTGTAAATGTTGTAATAATGGTAATCTTTCATACCTAATAAGAAATGACTCCAGTTCATGATCTGAATTCATATGCAATCTAATTACATATTTTGGAAATGTTCTAATTAGGACACGATAAGATAATTCTACAATCGACCCTGAATACACCTCCAGCATGCACTTTAGCTTCATTCAAAAGTGAAATTTATTTCTATAGGTGATATGAATATTTGTAAAAATCAACAAATCTCAAATGTTGACAATTTATTGAGCAATAGTCGTTTATCAATATAAGTAAGACTTACAGATAACAAGTCTTATCATCATGTTTGTCATGAACCGTTGATTATCAGTTGACTAAACCACATTTGATGTTTGTTTGAGTGGGAGCTTGCTTTATGTTTAGTAGTTCGGTAATTGAGTTCATATTATGGCTTGAACAATGTGCAACTCTCATTCCATGGACAACAAAAGTTTTCAGATCATCAAGTATATGACTTGTTTATGAGATTGTGAAATTCACAAAATAATAATGTTCAAAATATGTTCCTGATCAATGATTATTATTTTTTGAGATGCGATATTTTTTAAAAGATTAGCATGTTAATTAGTTGATGATCATATTTTACAGGCCATTTATATTGGATACCAAAATATCATGGATACATTTTGAAAACTATGTGTTGGACTGACCCTTATTTAAGATTATTGTAAGGATTTTTTTTATCAATATATCTTATAAAATACGAGCAGTGGCGGTTCCATAATTTTTTTTTCGGGGGGACAAAATTACATAATAAAACTTTTTGGTTGAATTTTGGGGGCAAAATTAAAAATTTAGTTGAAATTATGCGTTTAAATTTATTTTTTTGTATATATAAATTTTTTTACATAGACATAGGTATTTTAGGTGTGATTCGGGGGCAGTTGCCCTCACTGTCTCCCAGTGGATCCACCATTGTATACGAGTACAGTCCTTAACTGAGTTGGTCATGATCTCTTACTTTAGAAACGTTACCATTAAACCAGATAGTTATAAAGATGATTTTTGGGCATGTTATGAATCTTGATGAAGAATATGGACCAAAAAGATAGATCTATCTCTCTCATTCGATAAGAAAATATCTTTTTGGCCCTTTTTGAAAATCACGATAGTTCTGACCTAAAGATAAATCGTCATTTGAAAATCACGGTAGATCTATCAGTTGTTTGATAAGTCAGTCTTACTCGAAGATTAAGAAATATAAATGAACCTAATAAGGATAAGATTTCATCCTTATGCTCATTCATGATATTGCTGTATATATGGATTATTTGTAATTGATTTGTGTGCAAATTGGAGATTGTTAGAGTCTGTCCATTAAATAAGTGTATTGACTCATATTCACTAAGAATTTGGTTACCTCAAGAATCAATTTATTTTAACTAGGGATAATAATGTCTTACTAGAGGCCGCTTATGATTAATGAGCTTTAACACATGACTAATCAAGAATAAATTTAAAGGGTCGCAAACAATCGAGTGTCAGATATTGAATTTAGTGAAAATGAAATAAAATTTGGTCCGGAGGATAACCCAGATGAATTAAACCAATCGGTAAACCAACTGATGTGCTTGGCCCATGAGATCAAAGTTTAGAAGTATGATTCTCACTATAAATAGAAATTTAGGGCTTGTGTTTTTTGTTGAAGTCACAATTCCTGTATAGTATGAATACACATTAGTGAGAGGTTGTGGTTTTTTGTCGGAGGAAACTAGCATTCCAGATTAGACGTTTGTTTTTAGTTTTATTTTTCTTTTGAGTTTCTCAATTCAGATAAATACTTTATGTCTCTTAATTGGTGATCCGGATCCGGATCCAGATCGTGGTTTTGTGGGCCTTCTGTATCCAGACTTATGTATCATGATTCGATCTAGATATACATTTTGTATATGTGATTCCCAACATATACATGTTTAGGTTATTTACTTGAAATGTAAAACGTATTGATATTTTTATGGTTTATTATTGTTATCATTTTGTTAGAAAGGTCAAAGATTTGAATCCGACTAAATTATTTGAACAAGGGAACAATTGAGCCCCACACGATTGCTCATCTTCACTTAGCCTCAGAGCCGAACCTCAAGTAACTAAGAAATAGAAATAAAAACAAATAGTTTAGATAATATATATTTTTTGGATTAGTGGTTAAGTGGGAGTACTAATCAAGGTGGTTCAAAATCAACTCATATGCATTTTGAAAAACAGTGAGTGGAGTAGGATTGCGGTTGTCCCAAGAGTTTACAGTGGTCATGTTTTAGGAGATACTATGGATGACATTGAACTCTATACGAATAGCAGCTTCTACCCACGCTTCGGATCTTCCCCTTTTCCTATTTGCAATGGTTTATCATTAAAAAAAGGGAAAAAACTCAAAAGGGGCCCTGAACTATCACCATTTACCCAATTGCGGTCAGAACTACCGTGATTTTCAAAAAGGGTGTGATGAAAAAAAATAAATTGATTTTCTAAAATAAAATTCATCATTACATTCCAAAACTAATATTATTATAAGACTTAAATTTGTGTGTTGAAAATTACATTTTTTGGTTATCAAAAGATGTCATTTTCTTTATGTGTGCAAAACGATATAGTTTATTTCAATAACAAACGACGTAATTTTCACACAAAAATCTAAGTCTTATAATAATATTAGTTTAGGAATATAATGGTAAATTTTATTTTAGAAAATTAGTCCAATTTTTTTTATCGCACCTTTTTTGGAATCATGATAGTTCTGTCCGCAATTAGATAAGTGATGTTAGTTCAGACCCATTTTGGATTTTATCCCTTAAAAAATCAATCAAATTTGACTGGCTACAAATTTGCTTTGTCATTCATGAAAAGGTGCTTTATTGTCTACTTCCTCTCTGTTCTCTTCTACTTGTCATTTAATCAAATTTTTTTGTCCATTTTTACTTGTCATTTAATATTTTTCAATGCATATTTAAGAGCTTCGATAACTTTAAAAAGTCAAACATTAATGATTTCATTGTCATAATCAATAAAAAAATAATTTATTTAATCTACTCATAATCAACAAAATTTTAAAAATATATATTAAATTTTTACTTATCAAATTCTTCTCACCGTTATCATTAAATATCATGTTGATATATTCCATTTAATCTTTAAACGATACACATATCAGTATATCAGGATAAAAGGGAGTATGTGATCACAACAACGGCCTATCACTGTTCAGAGTGGTAAACACGTGTCATGTTTTTAGTTGCTACTTAGTAGATGCAACAGATTACCGCCAATCGGACGGCCATTATTCACCGTCAGGGCAACATCATCACAACATCGCGTCGTGTCGCTCGGAATCAAATTCCTTGGCAACCATCCAACTGCACGACTTTTCTTCCAATCAAACCTTGTCTCCGCTGGTAATTCTCGCTGACTCCCGCTACTTCCAACGCTTGCTGGTGCGTTTGCGTCGATTTTGCTTCGTCAAATTTAGGGCTTCTTTCGCTTTTGTTGTTGTTGTTGAATTTGGGATGTTATCCAGTTTCAGAAGTTTTTTATGTGCAGCTGAAATTGGCTATTGAGTTGGAATACTCTACGAGGGTTTTCAAAACGGTACGCCATACCTGATTAGCTTCGGAAACGTTCGATAAAAAGAACGAGCTGGTTACATGCTTGGTAAGCAAGTGATGCATCGACTCTGAAGTGGTATGTCGACTACCGAGCATTTGAGTGAGGCGGGTGTGGTTGAAAGTATGAGTGTTGACTCTGTTGCTCCGCCAGTATCTGAAGATGCATTGAACGAAGGAGCTTCTGTGTCTGTGTCAACTATTATTCTGGATAATTCCCCAAATGGGCAGTGCGATCAGAGTTCTCAAGATGTAGATGTTATAACCAAGAAAGAAATGAAATTGGAAGCAGAATCAAGGGAGGGTAATAATCGGTTAGAAGAAATTGTTTCCAGTGATGAGAAACCTCCTTATTTTGCCCCGGAAAATCCTCTCAGTGATGATATTGTCATAGAGGCCCAACCTGATACTCTTTCTGAACCTGCAACAGGTACCGGGTTTTTTTTACCCCCAGTATATTGAAACTGTTGCCTTCTCCTATGTCTCATTTGTCTGTTTTCAGTGTTGCCGGAATCAGGAATAGTTGCTGAGGTGGCTGATCCTAATAACCCGGAGAAGTCAGATCGTAATGTGATATACAACTCTGAAGAACCTAGCTTTCGTGTTAGTTCCAGTATTGTAAGACAGTCATCAGGTGACTTAAAAGGACAGGAAGTGGCAGATGCCTCAGGTAATCTCAGTCCAGTTGAAGCAAATACTGCTGTAGGTGATGCAATCACAGAAGTAGTAGCTGCTCCATCTGAGCCAAATGTGCTAAAGGGTGGTGATGCAGCCGCTGGTTATGAAATTGTCAAAGAAACACCTATGTTTGGAACTAAACAAGATGAACAGCCTGTACTTGCAGGTGACTTTAATGACTACTGCATTATCCTTTTTTCTGTCTCCACTAAATTTCTCTTTTAGATCGCATCAATAAGTGGACAATTGAATTTGGTTTGAGTTAAGCTAGTCACATTCACATTGTTTATTATACTAGCATTACAAGAAAGTGAGCTGATGTGAAGTTCTTGTATGTTATCGAGTAGTTCGAGTATATATATCACAATAATTTCAAGTTGTAGGTTGGTCTTGGTGCATATCATCTTTGAAACAAGACGGCAAACAGTTGTTCAATGTGTGATTAGAGTCTGTGTTTGTGTGGTGAGAGCACCTCTTGTTTCTAAATTTGCTGGTTTTTTGTTTTGTGCACTTTTTTCTCAAATAAAAAATACGTAGAATTTTTTTTTTTGGATTTTGTCTTCTTAAACAATCCGATGAAGTGAACAAGTCATATTTGTATTGCATTCTATCGAAAGAGCAAACAAACTCTCTAGTTGTTTAGAAAATGTCAAGAACTCATTCCAAAATGTCCAAAGCCTAACAAACAATGGTGCCTAATTGAAGTAGAAGATAAGAGGTGAAGACTAAGAGAAGTAGATGCAGACAAGGCCTCGCGGGTTGGTTCTAAAAGACTGTTTCAAAAGCTTTGCTAGTTAGGATAGAATTTGCGAGAATATTGCATCCTGTGTGCACAATGCATCCCTAATGCATCCATAGTGACGAGTGATAGATTTTCGCAAGAATGTTGATCTCTCATATGAACTAATTTCTTGTGTATTTGTGTAAATGACTGTACTCCATGCATGCTTGACTAATATGTCATTGTCAGTTGTCATTAACTCATTTTTTTCAACTGCCATTACTTTTGATTGTCATGTTCGTGTTTATAGTATGATGCTTATTGTTTTGTTCTTAAAGATGGAGACAGATCTACAGAATGTGGCGAGCCTTTGTCTATATCCCCTACTTGCGTTGAAACTTCTGAAAAGGAAATCCAACATGATGAGGTGAGGCGTCCAGATTCAAATATAAGTTCATCTGAGGCGGTTGATTTGCTTAAAGACAAAGAGAGCTCATATGTCCAAGATCTTGACACTGCTAATATCTCCAAAAAGGACGATGGCTTTTCATTTGATCTACCGAATACTTCTTATAAGGACATAAACAAGGTTTGGGAGCCATTTAGTATCCCTCAAACTTCAACTGTATCTGGGGTATGTTATACTACTTCCTTATAGCTGTCACCTATGTCTTCAGTATTATCAAACAGAAAGGTGCATGAGGTCTAATTTGGTTTCATCAGGTCTCGTTTGGATTACTCATGCTTTTAACTGAGGGTGTATAATTTGTCTAAATCATCGTTTGGATTAGTCATGCTTTTAACTGAGGGTGTATAATTTTGGTAAATCATTGTTTGTATCCTGGTTGGATGAAAGTATATTGATATCTGTATTTTTTGAAGAATGTAGAGGGTTCTCCAGTTGCATCGAGCACGGTTCCTAAGAATAAAAAGAGATCACAGAAGATTTCTCAAGGAGTTACAGAATCATCAGAGCCCAAAAGAAGGCGATCAACTGCTCGGAGAGGTGGTAAAAAAGGGGACCCGCCTGATGAAACAACGATACTGAAACAGTTAGAAAGACAAGAGAGACCAGCTAATAGCTTAATTCATGTAGGATCTAGCTTGTCAAATTTTGATTTTTCGACATCTCTGCCCCCGGCATTCCAGCAGCCCTTCACTGACTTACAGCAACTGCAACTCCGTGCTCAAATTTTTGTCTACGGGTCGTTGATGTAAGTGTTTTGCTTCTTGCAAATATTTGCATCTATACATGGTATTAAAGTACTGTATTTGTATTTTCTATATATGCTTGTTCAACCTATATGCAATAATTGGTACTCTTAAAGTCCAGAAAAGACACACTGTAATGTGGCATTGATGGGCAGTATTAGGAACTTAATATACTAATAGAAGGCCTTATCGTTGGACTGTGACTTAATGGTCGGTGGATATTATTTGAGGGATATTATGTAGGGGATAGGGACTGTCCTTGGTCGAGTATAAACTTGAATATCCCCGCTTAATTAGTTTTCATTTTCTAATACACGGGTAACTGTGGTCAGTAATATATGAAAGAGAAACAGAAAAACATAATTCACCTTTTTTGTTGTTTCTTTCTCTTTCCAAATAATGACCAAATTATCCCTGATTATTAGAAAATTAAATCTTATTAAGTGGTTGTATTTATGTATTTTCCTTTGCTTAGCTTGAATTTTTATTTACTCTACCAAGTAGAGTCCCTTTCCCCTATTTGTAGGCCCTTTTTAGATTATTTATCCAGCTTTTAGTTCAGCTTCAGTTTAATTCAGAGAAGTTCATTTCAACTCAATTTTCATGGTTGATTAGTTTAAACAAAAATCAATCCATTAGTCTTTATAGAGTTAAGATTCTCTCATCTCCGTTCCACTCCACTACAGCAAAAAAATAAAAAACCCTTTAGCCCTTGATTTACAAGAATCTTGAAGAAATTTGTATAATGAATAAAGGCCTTGGCAGCTTATGGTAGTTCAATGCTGTATAAAGATTTTGAGCTGTTATCTCAATAGGGGAAGGTAGTTTTTTTGTTTTATTTTTTTGTGATAGTGAAATCATCCATTAAAGAGCAAAAGCTCATTTCAAAACTCATTGGCTCATTTTTCAATAGGGGAAGTACATTGTAGCATGGAATGAACATTGCTTATTTGCTCATTTTTAACAGAATCTCCCTTTAATGTAGTTATAGGTAATAGCGACTTATAACTACATGTTTTGCTTCATGAAGTTGATTCGTAAATTTGCTGTCTGCTATCTAATGGTAGATTTACAAGATCAAACAGCCTTTAGTGAACAAAAAGTTTCTTGTTTGAAAAACTGAAGACTCGTTGGAGTCAAGTAAAATATCATCATGACAAGAAAGTGATTACTTGTATCAGCATCTAATTTGATGTTCTCAGTTCTTTTGGCTTCACCATATGCTGTTGCTTGGCTGTTTTAGAATGTTTAAATGATTTGATAGATTGTTTGTTCTTTTAGCTCCACTATATGCAATTGCAGACAATATTAATAATTATTGTATTAATAATAATAACTATTAATATTATAATAATAAAATCAATCTCGCTGGTTATGTATATCGCATTATAAAAAGTGTATCTAAGCTTCTTGATCAAGTCCAATAAAGAATCTGAGATATATTGCACAGTTGGCTCACTTATGCTGACTTTTATACTATCAATTTATATCTGATGAGATGAGTATGAGAAATAGATTATTGGTACCGGTACGTTAGGTGTCCCTTGGTCTGGTGTTGACACAGCCTATCACACTGCTCTCCTTGCTTGTAGCTTTGCATTAATATAATTTGCTTTGTTCACTTAGCTGCTGAAAGTTAAAATGTTACTCCAAATATCTGCATGCTTGAGGCCTTACATAAATACATTTAAGTTATTTGTGAAGGAGAGTGTGTCTAAGAGTTCTCGTTCTTTTCCCTTGGTCTGGTGTCACAACGATGTTGTTCACTGGCTACTATTCGAGTAAAAGTGAGATTAACTTTCCTTGAATGTTGTGGATGTAGACAAGGGACCGCTCCAGACGAAGCATGCCTTTTATCTGCTTTCGGGGGCCCTGGTAAGTTTCTTAACTATATCAAACTATCAATATCCCTTCTCTAAGTAATGATGTTAGAGAAGCCCTCATGTCCAGACTTAGCATTAACTTAGTTATCTTTCTATGAAAGATGGTGGAAGAAGTATTTGGGAGAAGCCTTGGCGAAAATGCTTCGAAAGGATTCATAACCAAATATTGCAAACTAATATGAAGGGCCCAACGCTTCAAAGTTCAGGTGCCATGTAATCAACAATTTTAGGATTGCATGTATCTACTTTTATTAGTGAAATCAAAATATTCATATATGAAATATCTTATTGATTATTGTAGGTAATTATTCTACACCAGATCAAACAAGTAAACGAAGTGCAGTTGGACTTAAAAGTAATGCTTCTCCTCTTGGCTCAGCTGTGAAGAGTGATTCATCTCATGCAGCGAATCCCATGATACCATTATCCTCTCCTCTTTGGAATATGCACACTTCTGCTCCTGACAGCTTGCAAGTCAGTGGAATTCCACAATCTCTGGTTGTTGATCATAATCCACTTCCTCCATTGCATTTCCTGCAAACTCCATCAAAAAACATAGGAGATGGTACTTCATGGTCAGCCCATGCCTCACTTCCTTTACCATGGGTGGCTTCTGCACAAACTTCTGCATGGAATCCTAATATACCATTATCAGCGTTGCCCCATATGGAACCTGTAAAGTTAATTCCCATGAAAAACTCAGCTCTCATCACATATTCTACTGCAAACCATTCATCTGCTGATCTGTCGTTGTCCAAAATGGCTGTGTCTGCAATAAGTTCTGACGTTGTTGGTGCAAACCCATCATTAAAATCCCTTGGTCAGAGTGCTGATGACCCAAACTTGAAAAAGCGAAAGAAAACTTCAATATCTGGCGATCCGAGAAAAGTATTAGAGCCAGCTCCAAACCTCAGTGAATCAGTGATGGCTAATCCTAGTAATAGTATTCAGCCTGCTTCTGTCAAGGTGACTCCTCTTCCAGCAGCTAACTTGTTGACATCTTCAACCACTCTTCTCCCTTCAGCATGTCCTGTTTTGGTTGGGAATAAAGATGCTGATAGGAATGACATGCCAACTGAGGACCCCCTCCATCGAGTTAACGAGGCTAAGTTGCATGCCGAGGAGGCTGCTGCCTGTGCAGAAGAAGCAGTTAGTCACAGTCAGCATGTTTGGGATCAGTTAGATAAGCAAAAGAACTCAGGACGTACTGTGGACCTTGAAAGTAAAGTGGCTTCTGCAGCTGCTGCAATCGCAGCTGCTGCCTCGGTAGCCAAAGCAGCTGCAGCTGCTGCCAAATTAGCATCCGATGCAGCTCTGCAAGCGAAGCTGATGGCTGATGAGTTCTTGGTCTCGAGTGAATATATTAAACTTGGTCCTGGAAATGGGGTGCAACTTTCTGATGGTACAAATCTTGTTGGCAAGGTCACCCCTGCTTCCATCTTGAAAGGTGATAACAGAGCAAACAGTTCTAGCTCTATTATCGGTGCAGCAAAAGAAGCAGCTAGGCGAAAGATTGAATCTGCGTTGGCTGCCTCTAAGCATGCTGAAAATTTGGATGCCATTGTTAAAGCTGCGGAGCTAGCTGCTGAAGCAGTTGCACTTGCTGGCCGGGTTGTTGCTTTGGGAGATCCACTGCCTTTGAATGCACTAGTGGAATCAGGACCAGAAGGTAACTGGAGGCTTTCCCGAGGACCTGCTGAACAATTAGTGGTATCGAATTCTGTCAAAGAAGTTTCATTTAATAATGAACTTAATGATGGAAAGATATCCCCATGTGGAAGGTCAGACTCAAGGGCATCCCAACACACTAAACCTGAAAATCCACCAGCTCCTGGATTTGTCTCATTGGAAACACTAGTTGATCAGAATACAGTAGTTGGTCAGTATGCTTCTATTGCAAATGAAGCTTTGACTGCAAGTGCGGTGGGTCCTCCTGAATTGATTAGCAAAATGGAATCTTCTTCCTCGCTTTCACATCAAGAATTTGAAAAGGCAGTGGAAACCTCAGCGGACAATCACATGCAGGAAGGGTCTATTGTTGAGGTAAGGCAAAACTCACAGCATCAAAGCTGATCTTTTCGTTTCAGAAATAAAATGCCACCTAGTGCCTCTTCGAAGCTCTTCATGTAGAAAGGAAAAACAAAGCATGTTTTTTGTCTGCAGGTCTTTAAGGAGTGGGGTACTGTCAAGGCTGCATGGTTTGCTGCCAGGGTGTTAGATCTAAAACATGAAGAAGTCTATGTTAATTACATAGAAAAAAAATCAGGTGATGGTAAGCAGACGTTCCACTTTTTCCGTATCTGTAATTTCATGATGCTTTTTGGTTCAAAAGTTACTTTGGATTATAGATGCTGGGTTCATGAGTCATGACTATACCTTAGTGTGCTTCATGTATTGTTTATTGTTTGGAATGCTATTTGCAAGTGAACTTTCAAAAAAGTTATCACATCTCTGCATAGCTTGCGACCCAGAACTCTTGTACTACTTAAACAAACCTGTATATATTATATGTAATACTATGTTCCTGTGAAACAATAACTAACTTAGCTCAAGTTATAAACACATTTCACAGTCACAATACTGTATTCATAAAAAAATTTCCACATATTTTGTTAACAAAATATTTAGTATTACTTGAGTTTTAATCAGAAGTTGTCATTATATTATTTTTGTATTTTTATAGTAATATTTCTCAAAAAATATAATATTAATGAAAAAAAATAATGTACAAGAGTTAGGCCTTTGCCCTTATAATATTTACAGTATGTCATGTATTTGGTAAAGTGTGTTAATCATTAATTCTTTATTTTGCATTGTATTAAACATTTCATTTTCCCAAATTGATTCTCAACTGGGTGTATTTCTGTCTTCATGTATAATTATAATACCCAGTATGTGCGTCTGAGGTTGAAGTACTGAAAGCCACTCTCAAAGGTACACACAAAGTTACTTATATATTTTTCTGTCTCAGGGCAATATAAAGAATGGATTACCTTATCATGTGAAGATAATACTGCACCAATAGTACGCATAGCCCATCCAATGACTGCGATTCCATCTGACGGTGCCAGAAAAAGGCGGAGAACCACAATTAGAAGTCGTTCCTGGGAAGTTGGTGATAAAGTTGATGCTTGGATGCAAGACTGGTAAGCTTTTGGTCATTCTAATCTGGTTTTTTCGCATCAATATATTCTTTTCAGTGCTGCAGCACATTTAATTGGTTGCCTGCTGTATTTGCATCTTGATTGAGTATGCCATCAAGTTGTTTGATATGACAGCTTAACTGTAACAGCATCATTGGATTTTCTACTTTCATTGAGGCTTATCAACAATGGATTCTACTCCGATGAGGATCAATCTATCGGGATGAATCTATAGAGTTTAATTAAACAGTAACACTAATCATATTTGGTATTTAGAAAGAATGTTTCACTAGTAGTGTGTGTGTGATGAGGTGCATGTTTTGTGAGGAAGTATTCACTTTAAATTTTTTTTAATTAATATAATTACAACGCACACACCTGACCACTAGGATTCGAACTCTAGAGGTGGGGATTGTCAGGAATCACCCCTCACCCACTTTATCACCAGGCTACAACCCTGATGACAAAGTATTCACTTTTGATTTGACAGCTGATGTCATTGTTATAAGTTGAGTTTCTCAATGTGTTTGAATCAGCAGCTCATATCTGATATCCTTTACTTTTAGATAGTGACACTTAGTTTGATATTGCCACTGTTCTCATGAGAGGATTTGGTCATTGCAGTTTGTTAGGAAGTAGATAGTTTAATAGCTGATGTTACATAATGAGTTAAGTTATCAGCATTCTTGAACCAGCTCATAGCTGAATTCTTTTATTATTTACTGATTTTTGTGTGATATTGCCTTTTTTTCTCATGAGGGGACTGGTCATAATTTTCCATGCGCTGAGACCTTTTTCAGTTTTTGGTACTGTTCTTTCATACAACGATGTTACTTTTCCAGCTGGTGGGAAGGAATTGTCATTGAGAAGAATAGCAAAGATGAATCTTCATTGACTGTCCAGTTTCCGGGTATTGTCTTAAGCCATGTTGCTTCCACTACATCTCTCTAGGACATGATTGAAGGTTGTAACTGATATTTTGGTTGTTGAGTTGGCATCAGCCCAGGGTGAGACATGCGTTGTCAAAGCTTGGAATCTTCGGCCTTCGCTTATCTGGAAGGATGGAGCGTGGGTTGAGTGGTCCAACCCAAATGAAAGTGTTTGGTCTCGCCATGAGGTTTGATTGGCTAACATTTGACACCCAATTCTGAAATCGATAATCATCAACAATTTTGCTGTTGCTCTTGTATTAACTTTTCTTGCAATTTAGACTGAAACACCAAGTGGAAAGCGGCAGAAGTTGAGTGGCCCTCAGCTGGATGTCAAGGGAAAGAGTAAGACAGAAGAAAGTTCTGGCAATGTGAGTTTGGGAGTGCATGACCACTCAAGACTAATGGGTTTATCAGAGGATGAGAAAACATTTAATGTTGGGAAGAGCACTAGAGATGAAGGCAAGGTTAATGCACAACGAATGGTACGCACTGGTTTGCAGAAGGAAGGATCAAAAATCATTTTTGGTGTTCCAAAACCTGGAAAGAAAAAGAAATTCATGGATGTAAGTAAGCATTTCGATGCAGGTGCTAAAGCTAAAGTCATTGAATCAAATGAGCCCCAGAAAACTTCAAGGCTGCCAATATCTCGAGGCCCACATGGTTGGAAAAATAGTAATTCAAGAACTGAACCTCAGCAAAAGATGGTATCTAAATTCAGGCCAAAGGTTCTTAAGTCAGCAAAACCCTTGAGTGCGTCAAGCAAAAGTTCAATAATACAGAAGGTTACACCTGCTACTTCAGGAGCTGCATCTCAAATTGATGAGGATAGAGCGAAGGTTCACACAGCTGGCGATGGCAGTGCCTCTGTAACAGAGAGACAGGCAGAACCTGAATCATGTTCTGATGCTGATGGGGCAATTGATGGCTCCATATTAATTTCTTCTCTAGCTCGACCTCCGGGCCATCCTTCCTCAAAAAAGCCAGCTTTGGTGAACATGAGGTCCGAAACAAGTGGAGTCAAACATGGACTGTCTCATGCTAAAATTGATGATGTTGAAGTAGAAAAAATACTTAGTGGGGCTACACACAAAAAAGATCCTAATGGTGCTGAGCCTCGCAGGTCCAACCGCAGAATTCAGCCAACTTCTAGAGTAAGCTTTCGTAGCCTCTTTTTAATGTCCTGGCTGACCGGTTTAACTTATCAGTGGGGGGTGGGTTGTTGTTTGATAATTGAAAATAATTGGGGATCCTTTATAAGCTCATGCTTGATTTTTGCACTTGAGGGTCATATTCTCCTTGTTCTTTTATGTTAGTTTTTGTTTGGCCTTAGTTTGCATAATCTTAGTTTTCCGAGTTCAATGTCTTTTTATGATGATACCAATCAATGCTAGTGTTATCAAATGTTCTGACTCTGCATTTTAAGTTGCTGTGTTTTTGGATCATCGCTGTTGAGTCCATTCATTTAGTGAATATTCAGTGTAACATTTGGGAAATGTTTTCTGTGAGACAGCTACTGGAAGGGCTGCAGACTTCATTAAGCGTTGCAAAAATACCTTCAACCCTGGACAGGTCAATCAAAAGCCATAACAAGAATACATCTTTAAAAGGTTAGGCATCGCCATGGCCGAGCAGCAGTCCGAAGTATATGCTCTCAAATAGTAGACTGGTCTCTGTTTCTTGTAACAGGAAGTAGCTTGATAGTACTGCAGGTGCTGGAGTTATGTGCCTTCAATTTGGTGAAGGGTAGTTATGGACTATGTTGACAAACTGTGAATATGCTACTACTACTATGATTATAGTAGGAAAGATATTTAGTTCTTGCTTGAGGAGCAGGTGTGAATGTGATAAAAACATTTATGAGGACATTTGACAAGGAGTGGGTTTTCATTTTGGTAAAATGTTCAAGTCAAACCATGTGTGTCTAAGTTACGCTTGGTAGTCCGTGTGGAATAAGAAAATATTATTAATATCTGTATTAATAATACAATTTAATTTGAATGAAATGCTATTAAGTGTTTTATAGATTAAAATCTATGGTAAGTATTATTAATACATATACGGATAGTGAATCAAACGTTTTTAATTGATGTTAATGATACTATTCCATTAGTAATATAGTCTACGAAATAGGGGGCCTAAGAAATGATCTATGAACAAGTATAACCCATGTGTAGAGCTCCTGATGATCCCATACAAAATTTGTTAAGAGGTGGTGCGCAATCTAGAATCGCCATCAGGCATGGAGGCTGGGTGTTATAAGTTACTCTTTGGGAACCAGTCATGATAAATCAGTCGAAACTTACATGGGAGTCAGCAATATAATGTTGTCTGTGTGGCAGTTTTAAGTGTTGAATAAAATGATGCGGTTTGGTGGGAAGTGTCTGACTCACATTAGTGCCTTGGTCATAGTTAGAATAGCTTACGGGTGACTCACCCGCGTCCTGGTTTCACTTCGTCTAGAAACCCTCTTCCATATGATTTTACCTTTTTTTTTTCTTTTTTTGGGCAAATTGTGCCCGTGACTGCACTCCATCTTATCAGGCATCATGAACATTACCCAGTCTCTGTCTCCGAGTATTTAGCCTCATTGTTCCTCTTGTACCTCCTTCACAGCAAACACAACCCCTTTTATTTAAATACATGGGATGTACTTTTGAGGAATCGGAATGATATGCAACATATGAAATGATCAAGGCCTTTGCAAAAACAATTACATCACACCTAAGTGCATCAAACCTAAAATTCATGCCGCTTTACAGTATACAAGTACCCAACAAAACATTGAAAAATCATCCATTATCAAGAAAGCTTATGTCATACTTTGCGATGGAAAGACTGGTTACTACAACAGAATATTATAAGGGAACTTGGTGATCAGTTGTCAAACATGCTGAAACACTGGTGCAGAATGCATAGATCAAGGGTTAAATTTTTATTTTAATTTTTCAAAAAACACAATTTTATTAAAATCATAGAAATAGCCCTTGACCGGTTTGCCTGTAAAGTAATTTCAAAAGGAAGGGGATGAAACCCAGCGTCCGCCTCAAAATCCAAAACCGAATTACAATATGCAGCAAATACCGTTATCTAGTTCATACAATTGAATACAAACTCATCCTATCTACGCAAATTAAATCCTTAACTTCTTTCCAGCATCACATCTGAATTCTCCAAATTTTGGTTAAACTTCACAAGCCCACGAGTTGCTGCATTCTACCTTTTATTTACTTTCGCTAATTCATTCGAGCCCAAAGACATCAAACATCTCCTGCACATGTAGGTTAACTTCTACGAATTAGTTTTTGAATTTCTAAGGCCATCTACCACATTACAGTCATCACATTGCACTTGTTCAATCTGCAAATCATTTTCTTTGGCAAGCTGAAGCCCATAAACTATAGCCTGTAACACGGAACAAGAACTATCCATATCTACATTATTAGCCACACATAAATATAACTAGACTTGCCCTCAGCAGCCCCTACAAATTCCCTCTATCTATCCTTTAACACCTCCTGCCACATTTAGGCATACACCCCCTATTACAACCAAAACGTTTCAACCATTTCTTGGCACTTTAATCTTTCTCAAACTGATATTGAAAACACCCATCATCATTTGGACTTTACTCAGCACTTTGGAAACAATATAGTCAGGGTTCACCCATTTCTCAAATCTGCATAAATTCCTCCAGCACCATATTTCTCACAAAATAAGGGACGACACAATCCTTCTATTTGAATCACCATCATTTTAGTATTCTCTAGAGTTACCCATTTTCTGATCATCCCTGGAACCATGTCCATGTTGTATTTGTAAAATTTTGGTAACTTTGATCCATATCTCATTAACTATATGATTTTTTTCAAAATAGGTGTTCTGCATTTTTCCTTTTACTTTCCTTACAGAATTCACACTAAAATGCTATATGAAACCCTCTCCTAATAATCAAAGAATCTAATGGTAGGATATCATGAATTAATTTCCTTTTATGGAACCATTACCAAGGTGTTTTTTTGAAGCTATACAAGGATTTTAGCAGTTTACACACTATTTTGTGGTACTATTTTTTATGTGAAATCTTGTAACCCAGAGGGATGACCATATAAAATTTCTCTTCTAAATCCCATATAAAAGGCACTCGTAATATCCAACTAGTACAAGGGCCAAATGTGATTGACAGCAAAAGCTAGCAGAATCCTTATTGTGGTCATCTTTTCTACAAGTGTGAAGGTCTCAAAATAGTCCAATCTAAGAGTTTGAGTAAAGCCCTCGGCCACCAACCTAGCTTTGTACCTATTTTCTTGACCATTATATAGGTATATAATTTTATATATCCACTTATAACCAACAATGTGCTTGTATGTAGGCAGCTCAGTAATAACCCAAGTTTTGGTATCCTCCCAGGTTTAAATTTATTTTTTCATGGCAGCAACCCATTTGGAATCTTTAAGAGGCTTGTGTATATGATGTTGGTTTAGTAATATTTTCCACATATGACAAGAGAGAATAGTAGGAACGAGTAAGATGGTCATATGAAATCTAATGTGAGAGAGGACAAAGTACCTTGTGAGAAGAAGCATTGTTGATATGAGATAAACAAGTTTTATCAGGAATAATATACTCAGTGTACTTCTGAGGTAAGTGAATATTTCTTTTAAGCCTAAGAGAAGAATTTATATGGTGAGGTAAAGACAACCAAAAATCTGACAATGAGGATTTAAGTCATTTGGTGAGGTACTCAAATTCTGAGAAAGAGGTGGATTTGAAGTTTGTAAAGTGGTTTGGGATTCAAAAAATGATGGGAAGATGGAGGAAGAGACAAATCAGGAGAAGTAGCTAAAGAAGATAAAGTTTCTGAATTTTCATGGCTTAGGTGAACATTAATCAAAACTTTACTAGTCACTGTGGATTTATACAGTGGAAGCCTTTGAAATGATCATTAGAACAGGTGTGATCTTAGGAAGCCTTTCAAACATTTAAACTATCAGTGGAAATAGTTTTGAAAAGAAAGAGATTTCCACCAAAAACAACATCTTTACTAACGAAACTATTTTAATGTCAAGATTACATAAAATGTAACTTTTTTTTCCCAAAAAGATATTCAATAAACACACATTTGATTGCTCTAGGACTAAATTTTTCTCTTTGAGATTTTAAGTTTGATGTTAAGCATAGGCAACTAAAAACTCTAAAATGAGAATAAGTATGAGCAAAACCAAGTAAAACTTCCAAGAGACTTTTAAAATTCAAAGACGTAGTAGGGACTCTATTAATGATGTATGTAGCAATGAGACACACATTAAACTGTATGGGCAATTGTGACGGAAATATGAAAGCACTAGCCACAGCTAAAAGATGTTGATGCTTTCTTTCAGCTTGACCATTTTGTTGAGGAGTTTCAGTACATGTGGTATGATGTAACATACCATGAGAGATTATACAGCAGTGAGAACATAGTTTTTCCAGAGAGAAAGGTTTGAGATAAAAAATTTGTGAATTTAATTCCATTATATGACATAAGAACTTCTATGCTTGTATAAAAATGAGTTTAGACATAAGAATAAAAACTAGAGAAGACTGTGAGTGTATTAGATGTATTCTTCTGTAGATATACCAAAGTAAATTTAGAAAAATCATCAAACTAAGTAAGAAAGTATCCATAATCATTATCAGTTTCACGTTAATAAGGCCCCAAATATCACAATGAACAATATCAAAATGAAGAAAGAACTGATGGAATCTGCAAGAGGCTGATATGATGTAGAACTGACAAAGGTGTATGTCCAAATTTGAGATGCCATGTGTTGTGAGAGGGAGAATCAGAGACTTTAATGGAAAAAGTGGCTATAAAAGGGGCATAGGACATTGAATGATATAATCCTTCAACTTGTTTACCAATCAATAATGCCTTCTTCTGCATTTGGTCATGCAAAAAATAATCATTTGCAGTAAACTGAATAGTATTACTAGTATGATGCAAAAGATAGGATATTGACAAGAGATTAAAGGTGAAGTAAGGAGCAAAGCGAACATTGTGAAGTGGGATCTGAGTTGTTAACTAGATAAAATCAGTATGAGTAATGGGAGTAGATTTACCATTAGGTAATTTAATGATGGAAGAAATTGGTGTAGCCTTTATAAGATGATGGAAGTGAGAAGTGATGTGATGGGTTGCACCAAAATCAAGAATCCAAACAATATCAGTACCAACAATTGAGCAACCTTGAGATCTACCTGACATAGCAGTGTTGACTACCACATCTAAACTTGTTGAAGTATTGCTTGTGTTTAATATTTTGAATAAATCTATAACTGATATTGAGTGAACTGATATACTGCAGGACTTTATTTTACTAAAGACTGGTTAACAGTGACTTGTGGTTCAGTGCTTATAGTGGCATTAGCACGCGCCTGATGTCTATTTGCGAATTTCTCTATGTTAACTAGTTGTTGAGGAGTAGATGACCTGTAAAATGAATGCCCCACTATATAGCCAACTACCTTATAATATTAAAATTTTGAGTGATCAATCTTTTTACAGTAAGCACATTCTTCAGCTGGACTTTTATCAGCACAAGATTTGTCTTGTTTAAATCCACTATGTAAAGTATATGCTTGTTTAGAATACAGTGCAGTAGCTTCTATGCTAATTCGGACCGACACATTCCTTTGGCTTTCCTCATGAATGATCGTGACACATACTTCTTTCAAATTAGGCAGTGACTTCATCATTAAAATATGACTTCTAATAGGTAAGTACTGTGGATGCAGCCCCATCAAAAATAGTATAACATTGTCTTCTTCTTCTTCCTTTTTATCATCCACGGACTTGGCATAAGTACACTTTCTTGTACTGACCATATTGTTAAGAGCATCTCAAAGTTTTTTCTACTTTGTAAAATACTCAAACACATTCATAGCTCCTTGTTTAGAATAATACAAGTCATTCTTTAGTTGAAACTTCCTGGTTGCATTTACTTCATTGAATCTGGTGTTTAAAGTCTCTCATAACTCTTTTGGCTCTTCAGATATATAACAGTCTTGGATATTTTTGTTGATACTGAGTTAGTAATCCAAGCAGCAACTGTTTCTTTGAACAGTACGTTGTAATCAAACAAGAGAATTGCGTCTACACTAGGCACATCAATTGTACCATCGAAGAATTCAAGCTTATTCTGAGTAAATAAAGCCATTGTTAGTTCCTTTTTTATTGCACTAATAAAAATTATCGATACAAGTAAAAAAATAGTAGTAATCTTAGATCCATCTCCTTAAGAGGATTCAATAAAAAGCGAATGACGATTGGTAATCTCAGAATTGTTCACGGCTTGTCCAGATACCCTAACACTCGAATCTGATTAAACAGATTTTTCACGTACATTCTCATGAATCTCAAATAAATCACCCATATTTAAATCACGAATCACTCACAAATTCAACAAATCAATAGTCAATTTGAAAGAAAAAGAGTCACCGAAGCAACAAACACTCAGAACCACACCATATTGCAAGATTTATTCAAGAATTATAAGCTGAAAGTTTGGTCACAACATTACCAGACTTCAGTAAAAAAAATTAGGCGCTAGATCCGGTTTGTGAACGTCTTGCTCTGATACCATGACACTGGAGTAATTAAAGTTTCTCTTCATTGATGTTAAACACAATGAATTGAGTTTACATGAAGACAGCTAGATATATTTATACCACAGGCTCATTGAGAGAAGAAGGAAACGGGAAAATACATATATAAGAGAGCCAAAAACGACACCATTCTAACCAGGCGCATATGGCTTATTTGAAGGCACTTGATAAGACGTCGCTTGACCAAGCGGAAGAGCCTTCCTCTGCTGATGACCAAAACGACTGTGGTGTACATGAACTATGCACTCTTCTTCCTTCAAACTCCGGCAGCCATTTGCGGTGTTATCCGACGTCCCGACAGAGGCTGCTGACAGCTGAGACGGACCAATTCAAACTTAAATGGAGTGTAGATAACTTTGTAGGAGTGTGTGTGGGCATCCCCTCATGAGTAGCATATATAAGTATATAACACACTCTTTTCCCACCCGAAAGAGTATAATATCTAAAAAAGGCAAGATGTGCATGTTACTTGTTCCACTCGGTACAAGCCATCACACACAAAACACTCCACATTTATGATTGTTATTACTATTACCATGCGCCCTCAATCCTCACATTTTAAAGTAGCAACATGAAGTTACTTGCTTTTTCTAATCAACTTTTACAACTCATGATATGCTTGTTTGGATAAATCGATCCATCCACCACAAAGAGTGCGGTGATTTATAGCATGTGTGAGTAGAGAGAGTGTGGAGTGACACAATCCTCCTCCTCCTCCTTTCTTTGGACTTTGTGTGTGTCTTTCGGTGGAAGAATGCTTGTCACCTACTCCATTTATGTTCCCAAATCTCTCCTTCTCACTCTACATGTTATTGTAGATTAGCTTCGTTATTGCTGTACATTAAAGTAGACTCACAAAGAGGGTGACTGACTGACACCTCCTCTCCCTCTCCCTCTCCCTCAACTCTCTCACACACTTCAAATTCTCAAACAACCACTTCTGCCTCTCTGTTTTGAGGAGGCATGGAAGAAAAGCACAAATGCAAGCTGTGTGCAAGGAGGTTTGGGAGTGGGAGAGCATTGGGAGGCCACATGAGGTCTCACTTCACCATTTTACCAGTCCCGCCCAAGACCCAACCGACTTCACTCATTGGGACACCATCCTCATCTTCAGAAGCAAAGAATCCCAGCCAGCTTGAGGATTCTGTTGTTCTAGACGACGAAAGCGAGACGGAGTCGAAGAGCCTCGGCCCATCTGGATCCAGACGAGTTGGGAAGCGGAGCATAAGTGAGTGGAGGAAGCTCGGCGCTATTAAGAAAAGCAAAAGCAAGAAGAGGTCAACTGAGCAGGCAGTGAGTTCAGTGTCTGAGACTTGCTCCGAAGAAGATCTGGCCATGTGTTTAATGTTGCTGTCAAGAGACAAGTGGGTTAGAAAAGAATGCCCAGTTGGCAGAAGGAATCAAATTTTTCTGAAAAATGGAACAGGAGGAGGAGGTGATGTCAAAATCCATGAATGCCCAGTTTGTTATAAAGTTTACAAATCAGGACAAGCACTTGGTGGTCACAAAAGATCACATCTTTTCAGCTCAACCTCAACTGCTGCTGCTCATTCGTCTGATGCTGATAATGTTTGGTTGATAGATCTCAACCTGCCTGCTCCATTGGAAGATGGTGGGGACATGAGCCATAACCAAATTCCAGTCTTGTGTTAGCCAGATTCATTCAACTCATTTCTAGCTGCTTCCTGTGTTTTTAGTTTAGACTTATTTTACTATCTGCAGTATCTAATGAAGTGGGGGGCTACCTTTCATGGTTGGTATTCAAATACCCTAGTAGTAAGGATATTGCCACTGATGTTATTCTTTTTCAAATTCCATAGTTTATTTGTTACCTATTCTGGAGTGACTAGGCTAGGAGATATCTCGAGGTTCTTCCACTAATTAATCAGAGATTTATATCAAATATCGAATCCCAGAGTATTGGCCTCTGGATCACTTAGACGGGAGCTTGAACACATTTAGCTATATTGTTACAATGTTGTTTTTGTGCAACCCATTAAGGGGTTTGGTTTTGGATTGGGAGGAGAGAAGATGGTCCCCAACAAGATTGGCAAAGTGTTCAGTTTGGACTGTCAACTAGGTCAGTAAATGTTGGGTCTAAGAGTGAGTGAAAAAGATTGGTGTTTGTTTGGTTACTTGAGTTGAACAAAAAGATAATATAAAAAAAAAAGATGCCAGTAGAGCCTCAAAAGTATCGAAATCTGATGGAGACAGAGAATTATTAAATGTTTGGGGAGTGAAGAAGAAGAGGTGAGATATGGTCCTGTGCATGATGGATGAGAGAGCAGCAGCAGCTGGATGGAACAACTGTACAGCTACAGACAACTGCCATTGCAACTACCTAGAACCATCAGAAAACTGAAATCACCACACACCTTGCACTTGCACTACACTATTTCTTGTTGGTAATTGGATCGGATTGGTATCAATGAAGATTTTATTAATGGCTTCAAGTGGAGAGAGAGATACTGGTGTTTATAACTTGGAGTCCAGTCCAGATATACTGACTGATTAACTTAACAGTGGCTTCTCTGGATCATCAGAGAGACTGTCAGCATCACCGGCCAACCCTTCTTTCCCTTTAGCCCATAGCACAAAGTAAAGACCACTGAACATCAATAACATCCCCGCAAGGCTGCAATATAAACAATGTCGGTTCATTAGCTCAGAATCTGGCCCCAAGTTCCTAGTGACTTTGTTTCTTGTTTTTCTTATCAGAAGAAGTGGAGTGAGATAGTAGTATTGTATATCTTTTTGGGTTGGAAAGCCAAATAACATCATATACCTTCCAAAGGAGATTGTGTCGCCTAATGAGATTATTGAGATGGCTGCTGAGATAACAGTAGAAATCGGATTGAACATGGAGACAAATACAGGACCTTTTCTACTCAGAGCCCATCCGTTGAAGCTAGTGCATGATCCGTTCAAAACGCCTCCCTGGTTAATCAAACACCGAAGTCTAGTTCACGTATGTATTTAGATTGAGATTTCTTTTGATTATTAGGAACTACTCAAGTTTTTGTTCCGGGTGAACTTTTGATGAACTGTTAAAGAAGTTGTGCTTACTTACCAGAAGCGAAATGGTGAGCAAATCCTGGATGCTAAGATTGGGGAGGACTAATTGAAAACTGTGATCTTGAATCAGTTGGACGATGAGTGTCGTGAATATGCCTACGAATGAGATAACCGCGGCTAAGGAAATGGGCGCTGGAAATTCACTCAAAGTTGTTGCCTGCGCAGCAACAAGGAAAGATTTACCCACCACAAAATTGAAGAACCTTTCTCTTTTTTTAACACATACTTGCAAAGGTGTAATACAGAATTACTGTACATTGTAGCGCAGAGTTAATGAGAGCAATCAATACCTGCAAGACCATATTGCCTGACAAGGTAATGACCGCAGCGAGGAGGTAGACGCAGCCGATGATCTGGTCCACGTCGAAGATGGAGTCTGGCTGAGGTGGTGGTGCTACTTCTGGTAAGGACTCGACGGCATGTTTTTGTTTTGTGCTATGCATTATGCTCATCACTACAGCTCCTATTACACATATGACTGTGCCTAACAACTTAACTCTGCTATATGTACAGCTTAACTTCACTTTCTCCAGGCT
>NQLW01000844.1:409304-437171 GCA_002312845.1 Kalanchoe fedtschenkoi
CACTATACAAAAAATTACACATACTCATAAAAAAATAAAAAAATCAGTAATTTTCAAAATTTGAAACCATGTTCACTGTTTTGTATAAAATATGTTCACTGTTGAAAAATTACACATTGATAGTGAACATGTTCACTGTTGAAACCTCACTCATTCTATACATTACAAAACAAATGTTCACTGTAAAAAAATTTATGCAAACCAAATATTAAATACCAAAAAATAATAACACTACCAATAAAAATACATGTTCACTATAAATTTTAAAAATATGTTCGCATGTTCATTACTAATAAAATAACCTCAAATCATGTTCATCTGTAAAAATATTGACCCAAACACATGTTGACCAAACAAAAAGAGGCTCCAGTGAAGCCATGGCAGCGGTTATGTAATGACCAAAACCAACCCCTATGGTTCCCAAAGTCCCAGCATCTAGTATCGGAGACAATCACTGGAGCAGAGCCAACAAGCGGCAATTGCGACACCCAATGACACCATTCGTTCCATCGCATCCAACCGCACCATAGAACAAATGTAAAACACTGCAAATCTGGTTGGAAGTCACTGTATCGAATGAGGGAGAAGTGGAGGAGACGGATGAAGTATGGGTTCACGGGTGTCGTCAACCAAGGATCGGACCGTAAGACAATCAAGGCCTTGTCTGACTTGAGTAGCTTCACCATTTTAGAGATGTAGATGTTGAGAGACGACAAGTTTGAAATTTTAGGTAAAGATCTTCTCACAGAGAAGCAAAGAAATAATAAGCCTATGATTTTGAATTAATAAAAAGGATCATAATGGAAATAGAAAATATTTGGTAATAAATATGATTGGATTTTAATTACTCATTATGCGTCATTAAAAGAATTTATGAAGATATCCGTTATTAAACATAATTGCCAAGCATAATAAATAAAGTTGAAATAAGAAAATATCATAATCAAAACACAGTCGTTTTATGTATAAAATGATTGGTCCACATTTGTTCACAAGGTTCTCAACTTAAAGAGGTTCTCAACTGATCCACCCTCTATATATATATATATATAGGATGGATCAGTTGAGAACCTCCTTACGTTGAGAACCTTGTGGACAAATGTGGATTAATCATTCGCTGCATGAAACGACTGTGTTTTGAGTATTATATATTCATTTTGTAACTTCATTTATCACTTAATTTATTATGACATATTAATTTTAATTTAGTAACGTCCTAATTAACTTGAATTAAATGAGAGCAAATTACTCATTTATACATACATAATTTTCTCTCATTCATATCAATCCCATATTTTTAACTCAACCTTTTCCTCATCCGTTTCCTTCTAAACCCTTTTTCCTCCCCCCACAGCCGGTTGTTGAGATAGATCAGAAGGGTGAAGGCCAACGTCAACCAATTCACCATCCCCGACTCCATCTACATGACCCACACCCCTGACGCGCCTTTTCCCGATCTCACCTTCGACTTTTAACCCCACCATAGTGCTGAAGATCTCCCCTCCTACGCGACCGCCCGCACAGTCGACGTCCGCTAAAGAACTGCTATTGATCTTCTTCAAGCTTTCTCCACCTGATTAACTTCTTGATGAGTTTAACAATCAAATCTGAAACTCGGCACTGAAAAGATCCGATCTTTCTGATCCATGGTAGTCGACACAACACATGGCCGCAGCCTCGAACCCGGCACCGAAAACCTCTAATCTTTCTGATCTTCAACATCTCCTCCTCAAATTTACAGATCTGGTGAACATCTTCTTTCTTTCAGTTCATCTTCATTCGTTAAATTTACTTTTATTTTTTTGTTTATAAATTAAATAATCTAACCAATTTATATGTTAGGCTAGCTGTCAATGTCAATTTTGAAAGCCACGTTACAATTTAGGCAAGCCACGTTTTATACCACAACCACCTAATTTCAAAAGTTAATTTATAATTTTTATTTTTTATTAGTTGTCATTGGCAGCCACCTTTCATTGCTCAGCCAAGTTTTCCAAATTATCTGTGGATTGGGATTCAGGCGAAGGAGTTGAAGATTTGTCAGCTAGGAGGTGTTCACTAAATTGAGTTGTTTCAAAAACTGGATCTACGTGGGTTTTTCATAGTCGTACATATTAAGTTGTTTCTATTAATATGTTATATTCATCATAATCGTATATATTCGAATGGTGAACATCTATTTTGCAATGTATAATTTTCTGTTAATCTGGTATATTCATCATTATCGTATATATTCGAATGGTGAACATCTATTTTATGATTGTTTGATTTTCTGTTAATTTGTTATATTCATCATTATTGTATATATTCGAATGGTGAACATATATTTGTAATGTATAGTGCACAGAACGAGTGATGTTTTAACAGTGAACATGTTGACTACTAATGTTCACTATCACAATAAAAAAATATTTATACAAACTCAAAAAGAAATTTACTACAAAATGGAAAAAAATATTCACTATCTATCCATGATTCTAAAAAATATTATAAACAAAATCTGAAAAATTTATAATTTTAAAAACATAAATTCATAAAATGTCACTGTCTAGTAAGATAAATCAGGAAAAGAAAAATTCAAAAAATATAAATGAATCTCAAATGATATGTGAATTTATTTCATAATAATTAAAAACGAATCTCATATAATTAACAAAGCATAATAAATAAACACAACAAAGGAAATCATATAATTAATGCATTGTTGTTTCATGTAAATAATGATTGGTCCAGAATTGTCCACAATGGTTCTCAACTTAAGGAGGTTCTCAACGGATCCATATATATATATGACTTCATTTGCATTTATCATAGCATAGAAGGATTGAAGAAGAGGCCTTGTGCTTTTGATGAATTTCCTTTATGGAGATGCTAAATATTTTTATATGTTATTTAAGTTAAATATTTGACAATCTCATCCAATATATATATATATATATATATATATTTTGACAATTCTAATATGTTATGTTCAACATCTTTATATAAATGTTATTTCTGAGTGTTTTATTTCTTCTAAGTAGTTACGATATTGATGATTTTTTATGAATATTTTTATGGAGGTGATGAATATTTTTATGTAATGTTTATCTTTATTTATTTCTTTTTAAGTAATGATGGTGCTGATGAATAAACTATATCATTTTAAGAATCATTTATTGCGGAGGTTATGAACTTCCATATGGGTAGATGAACTTTTTGCTAGCATCTTTTAGGGTGTGTTTGGTTTAAGAAAAATTTGGAGGAAAAGAAAATTTGAAGGATTCTTTTGTTTGGTTTAGGAAAAATTATTTGGAAAATTATATGAAAAATTTTAACAAAACAAAGAGTGTTTTACTATTTTCCTATTAATTTTTCACCCCTAACCAAACAAAGAAAAATAAAATGAATTCCATGAGAAATTCATTTTCCACCAATTTTTTCATAAAACTTTCCATGATTGTGAAAAATGAAATAGATTTCTAACAATTTTCCTTGACATTTTTCTTATGAAACAAAACAAGGAAAAATTAGATCCTTCAAGGATTCCATTTTCTTTCAACTTTTCCTCAAATTTTTCTTAAACCAAACACAGCCTTACTGATTTTGAGTCCGAATTGTGTAAGTGATTTCTAATTTTATTATGGTTTTGTTTTGTAGCAGTTTGTGAAGATGGAGTCAGCTTGACGTTGGAGGTGTTCTCAAGTTTAACGCTTATGGAGTTGAGTTTGGTAGAAATATAATGGTCATGGCCGTATTCATCTCACAACCCTTCCTCTCAAGTTGATTTTTTTATTAATTTTTTTTATTTTTATTTATTTGGTTAGATCTGAAAAATTAAAATAGTTAAAATAATATTTTTCTTTGCTAAATTTTTTCTTTTATTTTCTATCTAATTTCTTTAAGTTTCTTGCTAACGTTCTCTCAATCAGATAATAGATTGTTTTCATTTTCCCTCAAATTTTATTTTTCCATCAACTTTTTCAGAACTAAACAAAATCCAAAAGGCTAAGTATTTGTTCTTAATCCTGTCTCAATTGTTGACATTTTCATTTTTCAGTTTGGTTGATGGAGCACGTGCTGTGTGAACTTCTGTGAAGCCATTTGAACTTGTGGAATTGAAACAAGGTAGATGAGATGTCCCATTTACACTTCATTATCTCCACTCCTGTTTTTTGGTGATTTTTTCATCGAATTAGTTGGATTTGGTTGATTAGGTGAAAGTTTCACATGGGACGAGGTTGACAAAGCTACAGATGTTCCTGCAGCTGAGCAAGTAGCGTTTAGTCCAATATCCCGCCGATTCCTCTGTCATGATGATTTTTACACTCCAAAGCCTTTTTTTTTTTTTTTTGGCTTTTTAAACATAATTTGAGACTTCATTTGACTTTTTTAGGCATTTGCGGTGCCACTGAGAACGTTGGATGCAATCGTTTTCAAATTCGATTAAATTTTTTTTTTATCATACTAAAAAAAGAAAATTTTAATGTGTTTACACTCTTAATTTAGTTCAAATTTTAAGTTTGTACCCCTACACCCAACATAAATTTTAATTTTTATAATTCATATTCAATCCAAAACATATTGATATAACCCAGTCCGGCTCATAAATCATCAAAATAAATAAAAAATAAATAAAAAAGAACAAAATTCATATTACGGCTACGACGTTAAACTCAAAGCTCAAGCCTCAATATCCAACATTGCCAATAATCAACTTAACTCCATCTAAGTATGTGGTGTTCGTTGCAACCATTGCTTGAAGGCCCGAATCAGTTTCCGTACCCCAAATTTGAATTCATGAACTGCTCTTAGGTTCCGCCCCTTGTAGATTCAAGGAAGAAAAAAATGATCTAGATAAATGTTATTAAAAACAAATTGGAAAGATTTGGAGATAATAAAATCCTCTGAATTCTTTTATAATTACATTTTTACAATTATGGAAGGATTTAACCAAATTATAAGAGGAAAATGGAAGAATTTGAATGCCAAGAAAAGAAATTGATAAACAAATAAGAATTATCAAATTATATTTTTACTGTTATATTTGATAAAGGTCAAATTATTAATGAGAAAATAAACATCAAATCACATTTTCATTTTTTTCTCTACAATAAAATAACATATATTTTTTATATTCGTTCATTAATAATTTTAATAATTGCTCTTGTATCTTATAAACAACTTTTTTCATCTATCTCCTCAAATCATTCCTTCTCATTTTTTTTCCTTTCTTCTCCTCCCAACTACTTCCTATCCATTAACCCAAAAATCATAATCACACCCGTAAACCATCTAGTTAAATATTAACTAACCATGTTGATTATTTATTTTGCTGGCTGAGGATGAGAATATTCAAGCAGTAATTCGATTTTGTTTTATAAGGAAAAGAAGAGGATTTTGAGGGTTTCATAAACAATGCGTGATAACAAGTTTCGGGAAGAATAAAATGAAAGGATTTAGGGGTAATGAAATTATTCCAAATTCCTTCTAACCCTCTACTCTCAAATTATTCTGATTTGAGAGAATTTAGAGGAGAATATCTGTACTTGTTTATATCTAATTTAAGTTTAGTTTGATTTAATTGATCAACGGTAGGGTGGGTGATCCAAACAGAGTACATGTTAATCTTGATGAAGAGACATACCAAAGATCCTCAATAGACTATCCCTGATTAAACCTCTCTCATTTTTGAAGGCAACTAAATCTCAATCTAACCACTCTGAGGGGTTTCCCTCAACGAGTGATTCTTATGTGGCAATTTTAATTAAACAATCTCCATTGGAAGACACTTAGGCTGTGTTTGGTTTAGGGAAAATTGGAGGAAAAGGAAAATTTGAGAGAAAATGTGATGGAATCCACTGTTTGGTTTAGGAAAAATTGGAGATGGAAAACTATATGGAAAGTTAGATAGAAAATTTGAAGGAAACTTTATTTAATTTAAAGCATGTTTTAATACTTTCTATAAAATTTTCCACTTCAAACCAAACAAGGAGAAAATAAGATGGATTTTAGGAGGAATTTATTTTTCCTCATATTTTCCTTTCCCTCTAACTTTTCTCTAACCAAACACAGCCTTAGTGAGAAATGCCTCCCACCATAGGACAATCAGTGGAGCAACTTGCTCAAAATATACAATCCATAAAGACATGTGGCAGTGACAAAACAATAGGCTACACGACAATATGTGAAAATTTTTTAACTGCTAACTTCAAAGGAAACATTATGTTAATGATCGAGATTTTGGAAGTGTTGCAACTACTCAATTGAAGAGTGGGAGATGAGCTTGATGGACACCACAGTGCCTAGAAGAAGACAACTAGGGGCACCCACAACTGCCTAACACTGTAAGTATGAGATGACGTCAAAGGAAACAAATCCCAAAACTTCAACCAATCTATCCCTCAAACAAATCAATACTTCTTAAAGTGTAAACACAATTAAACATCTAGACTTGATGTCTTTGTTTCGATCCAACTATTTTAAAGATTTCTCACGCTTTTTTTAAAATTAAATTGTTGGTTTCCCACCAGAGCGAATTCAATGAAGTCCCTCCATTCCATGTAGTCACCCCAATGTAGTTGTCTTAAAATGATAAAATTCTTATATTTGAAAAGGAAATGTTTTCATTTTCATTTTCAATACACCAAACCTGTAATCTAAGATGTTATATTCTTTTGCTCACTCATATTTTAAAAGCATATGATTTCTATAAAAGCCTTAAAACATGTGCAAACCTCTACAATAATTTTTTTTCACTTTTCCACCATTGAAAACTTCATGGTGAATAAATCGGCACACCCGATGGGACTCATAAGAAGAATTTTAAGAAGCACCACAGATAAAAAAGTTAGCCTGACGACTACTTTCTAAAAAGACATTCAAATTTTTATAGATACTTTTGTACCCCTAGTCAAATAAGTGGAGAAAGCGGTGCAGGATCAAGAATCATAATCCAGACTCGAGTATTTCATAGGATCAGGTTGTTAGTGACACAATCATCACTCCTAATACGAGAGCTATTACCTCATGCATCCAGATTCTACAAGACCTACTTACTAGTTCAAAGGAGGCACAATAACCATGTGACACATCAAGGGGGAGAAAGTTCTAAAGGATGAAGCCTTGGGAGTTTTCAAAGCTTTTCTCATATTACAGAAAAGAAGATGAAAGAGTGCCTCTTTAAGTTGGGAGAAAACAAGTCTTACTTAAAGTGCAATGATGAGCAACCTCCAATATTTGGCTTTGCACCACCGACTATACTAGCACCTAAGGAATCTTGACCACAATCATTCGGATTTTGGGAGTTCATTTCCAGCAGTGTTAGAATTAGGCTTACTCAGATAACTGATTGCACAATATTTGTCTTCGCACCACTAACTATACTAGCACGTAAAGATCTTGACCACAATCATTCGGGTTATGGGAGTTCATTTCCAACAGTGCTAAAATCAGGCTTACCCATATCAGTGATTACACATTATGAGTGTTAACTAATATATCATAGCCTAAATTTATGAAAGTGATAGTAATAAGAGTCGATCCACTAGAAAAGAGGATAATTAAGATATGTGCCATAACATAAAAGTAAGGGTTTGAGAGTTTTAATATAGAGAATGTTGCTATAACTAAAGAAAATATAAATTTCATATAGTTTATAGAGTTGTGACTTCGGCTGATCATTGGTTCAAAGGATGCAAATCATGTTATAAACAATAAAATATGTGCCTCATGCAAATCAATGACAAAATATAAACAACTACTTCTACTCCCAGGACATCCTACTAATGCTCTCATGCTATAGTGTTCTATACGAACACATTTCTATTGATATAATTATACATCCCTATCAACGCGATGATTGGTCACCAAAACGGGGGTCGTGAGCATAGCGACCACCCTCATCGATGTATGAAATTCAGTCGCAACAGTGTTCGGTATGGATACCAATTTTAGCTACAAAAATTGATGAATTTTTTTAAATTTTGCAACTACTTATGCCACCAATTTGATGACCTGATTTGCGAACGATCAACAATCGATCAATTTGCTTGAGTAGCTTTTTATTTCATTGCATTAAATTTAATAAAAAAATAAAATCAAATAATAAATCAATAAAACAAATAATCATATATGATGAGACCGTATTTGACTGTCTCATTTATAGTTAACTCACCTAATTCTGAATCAGTTTTTAGTGTTATTTGATGATTTTAGCTAGTTTTCATATTTCAGGGTGAATTTAGGACTTAATGTGAAAACGTGTTCAAAGAGGAATTTTTAGAACAAATGACAGACAAAATTGGATTGAAGGTCAAAAGCCACTACCTAGCACGAGTGCAGAAACGCACGCTGGAGACATCAGCCCAGTGCACAGTGACATGACGCACGTGACATGAGAAGAAAGTAAAAAGATTTGCTGATTTAGAAGACGCCACGCATGACAGCCGTGAGCGCGGGAGCGCATTAAATGCGCACGACAAGTTGCAATTTCCTAATCTCAAGTTAGTAGAAGTTAGCAACTTTCGTAGGCTATAACTTACACACCAGAAGTCTAATTTGAGCGATTTAAATTGTCACAGAAAGACAAAATCAAGATCTACAATTCCTAAAGAAGAGTAAATACTTAATTCACGATAGATTTCTACCAGCTGGATAGGCAAAATCGGTGATAGATTGTTTCCTAATTCGACTCCTATTCCGAATATATTTCCTCTTCAGCCCACAAGTTCGGATCCTATCATATCAAGGAGATAATTATCAGCAGATTTACATCACATTCGTACATATCATATTGGTTAAGATGTAAGCCACCCACACCTATATAAGAAGGTCTTTGCCCCCTCTTTTAGGTGTGCCTCAGCATACATACACAAGCTTCGTCTTTGAAAAATTCTCTCCATCTCTCAAGCTTAGATTCTCAGCGTGTTACACTCCCAAATCTAGTAGAGGGCAACAAGTAAAGAAGAAAGAAGCTAATAGGGTTTGTAGGGGTTGTTCCTACACATTATATTATGTATGTTTTCATTACTATGACTAGCTAAACTTCCTTGTGTAATCAAGTGTTATAGTTGTGTATTAATGTTGTGAGATTATTGTTCCTAATAAAGTGCATGTTCTTTTGAATCTTTTCATAGCATAGCCTGAAAACTTATGTTACTACATGATTTCATATTTCGTATAAATAATCAATACAATCACAAGTTAATCACCTGAGCTACACGTTTATCTACTAATTCTCTTCTCTCTTTTATTAGTGTTGTAGGTCACCAACTTAATTTAGCAAACCCACATAATTGTGTTTATGTTTTATTTTATTTTTCTTTATTATTATTTTTTTTTAATTTAAGGGGATCGATAGTGGTTCCCCACTTCCCCCCTTGGTGGTCAGGGGCCGCACACCCCCTCCACTTTGATAGTGTTACGCCCATACTCACTGCGGGCCAGCTCACGCGCACCTCCAGCGTATCTAAGCGTAAATGCGGTACCAACAGGGTTTGAACCCAGGACCCTGGGGTTGTTAGACAACACCCAAGACCACTAGGCCAACACCTTGTTGGTTATTTTTCTTTATCAAATATCACTAACTTTACAGATCCTTTGTCCCTATGGATCAACCTTGACTTACTTACTGGTTGCTAGTGAGGAAGGTTTTATAAATTTATTTGCATAAGACTCTCAACGACGGTCTTATCAATATATAAAATGTAAATATATTTTAGAAAAGTTTCTTTGAACCTATACTATAATCACGAAAATATTCTGAATAAGCAAACATTTCGGTTATTCATAGTCAAACAACAAACCATACCCAAGTTTAAAATCAAGATATATACACATAAAACAGTTGCCAACCTTGAAGTAACCACACTCATCCATTTGTTGCATTTGGCCTTACTCACCATTTACGGTTTTTAAAGTGTCATGATACTAGGCAAATGAGATAAGATATGTAATAGATAGAGTGTTTATGTGTTCTTTTAAATCAGAAATAGTGTGAAAGATGATTTTAGAGATTTTCATGTAATGATTTTTCATCCTGCACCTTGTTTCTGCATTATGACAACTCATATATAATGCATCTACTACTATCTAATATCACTTGTCACTTCTGTAAATATCTTGCAATGGGCGTGTAATGAACAAGTGTGCCGCTTACTGTTTGCTAATGAGAAGGTATTTTAAATTGATTTGCATAAAACGCTCAATGACGTTGTTATCAATGTGCTAGTATAGGTCAAGAGTTTGATTTTTTCTATAGATTCCTACATACTGAATATAGAAGAAGATTGTTCTCTCTTAATGGAGCCCATCATTCTTGGACGCCCATTCATGGACATAACAGGGACTAAGATTGATGTAACTTGTGGTACACTATTTATGGAGTTTAGCGATGAGGTAATACACATGAGCATCTTCGATAGTCCAAAATGGTAACCAAGTTATAAAGGATTAAGTTTCATTGATACAAAGGACTACATAACCAGAGAGCCGTTCAAGGAGTTAGAAAAGGAGGAGTTGGAGGAATTCCGAGCGGTGCCACCAACTATGGCCATAGTTTCGTTAAGTAAACCCGAGAGTTTAGTAAACATGTTTGAAAATTCTAAGGTGTTCAGTGCAGGCTAAATAGAATATAAATCAAGAACATCAAAATGATGCATCCTTATCACAAGATGGTCAATATGGATTCAAGAAAGTTAAACATAAAGAGTCACCCGATGAAGACCACCCCAACAAATTATGAGAACATTAGCCCTATGTCATCAAATTCAAAGAAGAAAGATTCTCCCCTGATATTCAAGAAATGTCTCAAGAAGGAATTTCCATAAGATGGTGAATGCTTCCAATCCTTACCAGAGTTCTAATTTTGTAAAACACAAGAGCACAAAGAAGGTTAGTTATAAGTTTGCGGATGTTCAATTGGGCATGCCACCATGACTGATAAGAGAGGTATCATCAGCCTATGACATTTTACAAGGACGCTTGTCGAGAGGCCAAATTTAATTTTATTTCTAAAATGTAATTTTTTTCATTTATTTGAGTCTAAATAGTTGATGAGTTTTTATTAGTTTGACAAACAAACTAATCATATCAACGTCCAATTGCAGGGTCGCGCAACAAATTAGATGTAGGTCAAGTACCCGATAATGGAAGACCAGGAGCTGCGTGCAACTTGACTAATCAATGTGTGATTGGTAATTTATTAGCCGAGCAGGAGGTCATGAGACCGAGCGCGTGACCAAAGAGTTTGGCGCACGACCTTATTCTGAAATAAATTAAATGTGTAGGGCATATCTTACTTTTCACTGAGCATTCACCACACCACCGCGCACCTGAGAGAGCACACGCCAAAATCAAGACTATCGTTGATCATCTACTTCAATAACGCCATTATATGCATATTTAGCCACCTACAGAAATGTTCTGTATCCAAAGAACATCACCATCAACCATCACAATAGCCAGATTCCAGAACCCTTAGTTTGTGGAGTCACCAAGCACAAGAGGCCGCGCGCAGCACCGGAGCCGCGCTTGTGATAAAACTCAGCAGATTTTTCCCAGTCTTCCTAGTATCACTCATTTGATTAGATGGAACCCAGGGAGTTCATTGTTTCATAGCATGTCAAAAGACTACTTACTAGGAAGTAGATGCCCAGCCTCTTCGTGAAGAGGTAATTTCTTACTGAGGGTGGTTTGATCAAATGGGTTTGAGACATTGCTCATTTCATAGGGTGGCAAGGTATGTTATATTCTTGTAGTTACATTGACGTACATGCCACAATAGAATTCTAACATCTTGCTAGTACATCCCTAGATAAGACACTTCCTACTTGAGATTTTCAGTATGAGAGATGGGGTACGACTATGACTCTGGACAGCATATGGAGTGTGTTTAGCTGGGCAACTAGGGATGCAGTGAGAATGGAGACACATCAGCCAACTGCCACTTTTCTTGAGGGAGATCAGCAGTGATCTAGCTGGAGCAATCAGACTGAGTGACTCAAAAGCCACTAACATTGGGGATCTAGCTTCCTTTCAAATGCAAAGGTCACTAGAGGTACCATCTTGTCCAAATACAAGGGTCGGGACAAGATCCTGCATCCCGAGCTCTTTATTTTAATGTGCTATCACAAAGGTTGAGTTTTAGACTTCACCCACTACATGTATTTTCACTTGGAGTCAATAAATATACGGTGGAGTGGTGACCCATCTATCACAGCGTGTTGGTACTATTCAGAGAGAACTGAGGGAGGGCCGCACGACCATCCAGCTAGCTTTCTCGCATCATAATCCAAAGCAGGGCACATTGCTTGGAGGTATCATAAGTATGAGACTCTTCACTAGGAGCTACCCGACACTACATCCAAAATGACATTAGGCAACACTAAAAACTACAATGGTGTAAAACCATTACATTTGATGGCCTAAGGCAATATGTTTTTTTGTATTGCTAAGAATTTGAAAATTTTCTTAGTCATTTCTGTGCAACAGCTCAAAACTGTTGCCTTTGACCATCTCCAGGCAACTCAATTTCTAAATGTTACCTATTCTGATCTAAGGCAATATTTATTCGTTGTTACCTTTGGACTTAGCAATTTTTGGCTTTTCAACCTCAATCCTACCCCAAACTCATCTTGCAATGAGCTAAGGCAACATAAATTTTATGTTGCTCTGACACTTAGTAAAATCTTTTTGATAATGGACAACATAACAATGTGGTGTACTGGCAACATAATCCAACCCTTCAAAGGTATATTTTATTTTTTTTATCTAAACCCTAAACTCTTTCATTATACAAACCCTTATAAATAATAAAAGATAATTATTATTTTTCTTATTTGTTTATTTTCATTAAATTTTTGAACTCATATCCCACAAACCATTAGCCCTTGGAGTATCACTAAAAAGCTTTTAAATTAAAGATATTCAATTATAAATATTTTTTTTGTATTATTTACTTTCAATAAATTTCTTAACCGTAAACCCCAAACTCTAACCCTAATCCCTAAATTCCAACTCCTGAACCCCAACCCCCAAACCTTGTACCTTAAATCTTAAATTTTAACCCTTCAACTCATGTAAGTACATTAACCACTAAAATAACAGTTTGCGGCTAAAAATAATTGGCCCGAAACTAGTTAAAAGACGTGCGGCAATTTACGGCCCTTTACCTGCCAAATATGTTGTTTTAAAATAATAAATCCATTCCATAATTAAATGTCTGCTATTGGTCAGAAAAGGGCTAGAAAATGTGTGCTTTGTCGGCTTTTTTAGTCACTTTACCTGTTACAATACGTAGTGCTTGTGTGCAAAGGAAATTACACACTATCTGATACTCATAGAAAAGGTGGTCAGAAATGCTTTAACTTTTCAGGCCAATTTCTGTCCATTTTAAAGTGACCGAAAAAAAGAAAGTAAAAATCGGGCATCGATCTTTCTTCCTGATTTCTCCCTGAACCCTAACCTCTCCTTCGCCGCTCCTTCGGCGCACCGTTGCCGCTGCTGGCGCTTCTCACATCTTTGTGGTTGTTATTACATTTGTCTTCAAATGAAAATCATCACAAATTATAGATTAGATCTCTACTGTCTCAATGAGACAAAATTGTTGCATGCGACTCGATGGTGATGGAGGTACGGATGGCGACGATGTCGAGATACGGCGGCCTGATCTCAATGGAATTGATTCTTCTTGAACCGGAACCTTTATCGTGATTCGGGTGAGGTCTTGGCGAGTTAAATCGAGTGAGGGACAGGGCTAGAAATGTCGGATCAAGAAAGTATTAACCCCGTTGGTTTTCATAGAAAGGTCGGCGATGTGTGAGTTGTTTGCGTCTATGTTGTTTCTGTCATAATAACGACACTTTAATTTGGGATTAAATTCACTCAAAGGCCGACCCTTGACCTTTTGACGACCACAGGCAGCCAAATCGTCACCGAAGAACAACTCCTTGCCAGTTTTCATGGAGGATTCCGGTGAAGTGATGATGAAAAAATGATGATATGTGTTTCTCAGAAACGCAGGGATAGGTTTGGTTCAAATGTTGAACCAAACCAAACCAAATTGGTCGGGTTCAAACTGTAGAACAAATTTGATTTACATGTTCAATCCTACATGTTGAAAATTAAATCTAGTTCAATTCCGAATGGTCTAATTTGTGATTTAAATTGTTGTCAATTAACATCAGACTGGTTCATTTTCCGATGAGTTGACTTTTTGTTTAATTGTTAACCCAACAATCAATTAGATTTTTTTTTGGGTTCAATTGATATTGTTAAAATTTTTTATTTAATTTTTATACTAGAAATTCAATTGATTTAATTGTGTTTCACTTTTATATTAATTTGATTATTTGATTTAGTAGTTAAATCATTGGTAATAATTGTTCTAATTTATTTTATTGTTTAATTGTTACACTAATAAATTAAATGTCTAATTTTGATTAAATTATGATTTAAATCTAATAATTAGCATCAAAACTATTACGGATCAATTTTCATAGTAGGTCTTGGGAAGAATCATATTGCACAATTTTTTTATTTATAGTTTATAATTTTATGCATAAAATTATATGTGCATATTTATAATATGTTTATATTATTTGTTGAAATGCATGGTACCCTAGTTTATTAATTGTGACATGTGTATCGGCTATGTTTATGTACTTTTCAAAATATGGCCTGCGTGTCGTTTATATTTTTATAAAATCTTATCATAACTAGTAGGTTAGTTAGAAGAAGTTCAAACGAAGGATAAAATCAGGAGATGCAATGATGGCTAGAGATCCAGAAAAGTTAGAAAACCTATTTTTTTATTTTTCTTAAAAATTAGGGGTCATACTATTCACATATTTATGTTTCTGCATATTAATATGCTTGTTAATATTTGAATATATGCATAATATAGACAAGATAAGTAAATTATGACTCTCTATAATATTAAGCTTAAAATACATTTCCAAAAGACTAACACTTGTCAAGGCTTTGATCATTGGAAAATTGGACGTGCTAAAGCCGTGAATTCTCAACTATCTTACTGAAGCAAGGTGAACAAAGGTTATATACATGTTTGGTTTGATTAGCTTAATAAGGTATCAAGACGGTATTGGCCTTGGGGCATGATATTTGAGAAATTGTTGCACATGATGTAATTAGAAATTGTTGCTTACCTATATAGTTAAGTCTTGAGATAAATGATAAAATTGATTCAAATTTAATAAAAAAAAGGATCTTGGCTTAGTTGTCGTTCTGTAAAATTAAGAGTTGAATGCTGAATAAGAATCTGAATGGTTAGACCATTGGTCAGACTACATCTGATTGCTGACTGCTGAATGATTTACTTTCATTAGGTAAATTATTTTTTTAACATCTTAATAACTCATCTTAATAACCCATGAAAGAAATTAACCAACAAACTCATCATCATTACCTATGGAGGGACAATAATATTTTTTATTGCACTAACAGTTAACCATCTGCAAACAACAGTGTTTATCACAAGTCAACTACTGGAATTGAGCCCCGAATAGCTCCATTCTACAACAGCCTTCACCCTGGCTCCATTCTACAATAGCACTTCAGTAGTGAACCATTGGCAAAGAGATCTGTTGTGTATTGTCCATGATTTGACTCTGCGCTACACCACAAGAACAAGGTTCAGTTCCATAATCAAACTCCTACACAACTAGAAAAAAAGAGCCACCTTTCAGTGAACCCAACATCCACACAATAAAAAAAATACAACCTTTGACATTTTACACAACAGGAAAGAATAAGCATAAGCATAAGCACGAGGCATGTTGAGTACCTCAATCAAATATTGCACAATCTCAGTATAACCGTTAACGCAGCCCACTGAAGCTGGTAGAACTCATTTTCATCGGGACCCAACACAGCACACTCATCCTCTACCGCCTCCGCTGCTCCTGCACCATCCCCACCCACTCCTTCCACCCGCCCCGTGCTGCTTCCCCTAAGCCCACTTCTTTGTGGCCACCCATGTCTTCTCCCCCCCCACCCCGGCAAGGATGTCTCCGCCACCGTCTACCGCGATGCCCTCCCCTGCGGCAAGTCCGTCGCCGTAAAGTTCATTAATCCCGCCGTCTCGTCCTCTGCTCTTGCTGAGTTTCACAACAGGTTCCGCGTCATCACTGGCATCGCCTCCCCTACATTATTTGTCTCCTCGGTTACAGTGTGAAGAACAACCATTGAATCCCGGAGATGTGAAGCCGAGTATCGTACTGGTGGAGATGGATTTCAGAGCTAGGATTTCCGATTTCAGGTCTTTCCAGATTCAGGGAGGGGCGAATTGAACTTGAAGAAGATAGGTGACTTCGGGCCACCCTTCAGCCGGTGGAAGCCGCTCTAGTGGGTTGGAGGCTGAAGATTGCGCTTCTCATCGGAGAGATGATTTAGAGATGAATGGTTTTTTTTTTTTCAACTGTGGGTACCTCTGACCGAATAAGAGGTGAAATTAATGAGAAATGATTCAGACTCTATGACAAATCATTTAGTATAAAAGAACAAAAGGTTGGTTCACTGAATGCTTAATATATTAAGAGACCACCTCTTAATAGAGCCAAATAAGTGCAACGAAACAGGGCCTTATTATACTTGGAGAGGGCCATTTTGAAGTATATTATGAACTTTTATTAAATTGTTAGCAAATTTTATGAATTGGTAGTAAACCTATTTTCATTATTTTCGTTTTAGAATTTTCAAAAATGTTAATTGTTGCATCATCAAACATTACACTATGATCAATCCTGAATATTGATTTTTTGAGAAAAATAAACTTTTGGGAATGGTATCAAAATTTGAGAATGGTTCTCAAAAGAGAGGGTAAAGAATATGTTCTTGACTCTCCGATGCCCGAAGCTATTCTTGCTCCTAATGCTTCTCGTGAAGAGATAAATGCTTATGAGAAGTATAAGGATGATTTAGAGGATGTGGCTCGTCTCATGAGGGAATCCATGCAATCTGACTTACAAAAATAGTTTGAGAACGTTGGAGCATATGAGATGATCATGAATCCGAAGAACCTTTTTCATGGTCCGACTCAAGTTGAGATACTTTTCTTCATTAAATCTCTTTTAACGAGTCAGCATGAAATTGGCACTCTGGAGGGTCCACATGTACATAATATTATTGGATGCCTGGATAACGTCAAGAGACTAGATCATGACATTCATGATGACTCAGCCACAAACACCATCTTTACCTATAACTCAGATTTTTGAAGTTTCGTAATAGGTTACCACCTAAGCGATATAAGAAAACCATTGCCAAACGTGCATAAGATGCTTGAGATGGAAGAGCAGAATTTTAAGAAGGATAATGTACCACAATTCTTAATTGGAACTGAGACACCCAGTCACAAAAAGATGGGTAAAGGGAAAGCCGTGATTCATAATCAAGGCAAAATCCAAACCCATGACAATCACAGACCTGGTCCTTCACGTATTTATTTTTCAGAAAGTAAATGTTACAAGTCATCCACTTCCTCGGTATTTGATACCAAATTAAGTTTACATATTTTAACAAATGTGCAAAACTGAGAGAAACTATGGAGATGTGTGATGGTCCTAAACCTAGAGCATTTTAGCAAGAGTTGCTACAGTTGCTGGATGTAACAACAATTTTACTTTTCTGAAATTAGTTTTCAAACTTGAAAAATTGCTGTCATATATCAGCGGGAACATGAATTTGATTTATGATTTTTGAGGACATAATAAGTTTTTATTTTTTTATATTATGAATAATTATTATTCATATATCTTGATGAAAAATTTAAGGTGGCATCGTATTTTAAAATAGGATAATTAATTTCCAAAACTACACAACTTGGGATTTATAACAAGAATACCAAATATAATATTATTTTTGGCATCCTATTTATGCTAAATAAATAATGAGTGTGTGTGCAAAACTCCATATTGATGGATTTTGAGATTTTTTGCTTTTAAAGCATTTGATAGATACAAATATTATTTATAAGACAAAATGATTGTTACTCTTCTCACATAAATCAATGAGAGAATAAATAACTTATAAAATCTATGCATGTTGATGCATGAGATCTATGAAAGTCACAAATGGTTTATATACTCCCTTACATTTGCTGAGAAATACAATAAAACGGTCATGTATATGATATTACATGTACCAGAATTCTTTGAATGATTCAAATATATGAAAAATGGGAGGTATAAAATCAACTAGACAAGATGATTAAGTCTCTTCGATTTGATTGATGAGTAAAATATCTGAATATGAAGTTTTAGTGATCATCAAAAGAGTGTGAAATGGTTTCACAATTCATTTCCTCTAGAACACCACACTTTTGACATTGCCTAAGGGTGTGATTGAAGGGATAGATCAAACTATGTTAGACATAGTCTTATCAATGGCGAATAAAGCTAATCTACAACCAAACTCGTGGGGCATACACTGAAAATATTATGCTCATTAGTAGTCCATTAGTTCTTATAAAAGGACAACATATTGGATATATCTTTATTCAAAATCTAATTATTCTTGTAAAATATTCATAAACATATTCCTGAAATTGATAAATGCTTCTTTATAAGAAATCCAAGATGATTTGAATGAATTTTTACACTTCTAGTGAAAACATAATGTTTGTCATTCACAACAAAGTTTTTAAGGAAGTTTGATTCCAAAAAAACTAGCGGGGGTGGATTGTAACTTGAAAGAGTTTGAGAGCCAAAGTAAATAGTGGACAAAGAGTTATGACTATTCTTGTGGTGATACCTCATATGTCTGAAAGAATGAGTCGTGAGCATATATGATATGTTTAATTAAATAATCAAACATTTTCTTCCATTATGAATAGAAGAGAATGGACCTATGAATCACATGGAAGAGGTGGTGAACTCTAACACTGAGAAATGACTTTGTCATGAAATCCGAGATGATATATGTGTGGGCCAAAATAAAGTATTGACTTGTTTGAGTCTTCTAACGATGTAATAATCCTTCAAAGTAAGTGGATATTCAAATGGCCAATATTGTTGGAAATGTTTTGACATCAGATGCGATGATATGTTTTAGTTGAGTTCATGTTATTGAATTTAGTGAAACTTATTGTAGTATTTAAATCCATGCGGATTATCTTAATCGTCATAGTTATATTTTTAAAATACAATGTATGGATGTAAAGAAAACATTCTCGTTTAGGAAAATTTGTAAGAGGATGTGTATGACATACCTCAAGGTTTTACATCCTCATATTAAACTAGGAAACTAAGCAAATTTCAGTATTTTGAATTTAAACGAGCACCTTATAGATGAAATATTCATTTCAAAGAAATTATCAAAGAAACTTGATTATCATAGGAACTCTATATTTATATAAGGATTAGTAGGAGCATAATTATCCTCTTAAATATATTTGTATGACATATTTATTTATGATTGAGAAAAATATTTCTCAATAAGAGTTAATGATTCGCAACAAAAAAATATCCTTGGAACTTACAAAGTGCTTAAGTAATGTCTTATTTGAATAATGTTTGAAATCAGTTATTGTGAATGTTATAATAAAGGTAATCTCTCAAACCTAATAGGAAATGACTTTGGCTCATGATCTGGAATTAAAAATATTAAAAATATTCTAATTAGGACATGATAAGATAATTCTCAACTGTTACTGGATACACACCAAACATATATTTCAGTGCATTCATACCATAAGTGATATTTGCTTCACAGGTGATATGAATGCTTACAAAATTACGAATCTCAAATCTTAAAGGTTTGTTGATCAAAGCTCTTTTAGTAGTATAAGTAAGATTTATAAATAATGGATCTAATCGTCGTGTTCTCGTTAGGAATCACTGATAATTCATTAACGTTGGTTTGAGTGGGAGCTTACTTTAAGTTTAGTAGATCATTTTTAAAAATTAGTATGTTGATTTGTTAATGATCATGTTTTGCTGGTTACTTGTGTTGGATACCAAACAAATAACATGGATACATATAAGAAAATATGTATTGAATCAATCCGCTTAAGATTACTGTAATTTTTTTAATGTTATTTGTATATCTTACAATATGTCAGTATAGTCCTTAACCTGAGGTGATCATGTTTTCCTACTTGAGAAGTAACATGTTTTAATACCAAAAAACGCTACCCATAAACTTGGTAGTTATAAAGGTGTATATTGGGTTGTTATGAATCTTAATGAGAAGTCTGAGCCATTAAGATGGATTTGTGACTCTCATATGATTAGAAAAATATATGCGGGCCCCTCAATGAGTTAAGAATGAAAAATGCTTGATCGTGCTCAAACGGACTAAAAGTTAGTCATTTGATATGTTAGTCTTATTCGTAGATAGAGAAATGAGAATGAGCCTAATAAGTATAACACTTCATCCTTCCTTATTCCCATTGACGATATTGCTGAACAGAGGAATTATTACTAACTAGTTTATGTGCAAGCGGGGGATAATTAGTGTCTACCCATTAAATCAGTTAGCTGACTCGTATTGACTAAGGTATGGCTGTCTCGTGAAATAATTTATTCTTAATTGGAGGTCATTATGTCTCACTAGAGGTGACTTATGATCAATAGGCTTTAGCCCATGGATGACTAAGAATAAACCTAACGTGTTACACATAATCAAGTGTCAAATAATAAGTTGAGCGAACAAAAAATATGATTCGGTCTGGATGTGATCTGGCTTAACCTGCATATAAATCGGATAAATCAGATGGGTTAAATCAATGGATACGACACATGAATAATGCCAACTAGATATGTCCCTCGGGTGTAGGCTCGGTAACCTAGCTGATGGGCTTAACCCGCGGGTCAAAGCCTAAAAGCCCAAATCCCATTATAAATAGAAGCCTAAGACTTCTGTTTTCAGTTAATGTTAAATTCTTATTATTTGATAACTGGAAAAATAATAGTATGAGAAGGTTGTGGTTATTTTGAAGGAGGAACTAGTATTTTAGTTTAAGCGCGGTATCCAAAACGAGTGTGTGGATAACTTAGAGGCGTGTCATCTGCAACGCTCACGAAACAAGACAACCGAACATGAAAGGTAATAATGTATTACAACCAGAATTTTCTCTTTTGGGATTTCTCAATTCAGTTCCAAAACTATGTCTCGAATCTAGCTTGAGAACAATTAAATCAACTAAATTGGTAATCTGAATCCAGATATGTGTCTAGTAATTCAACTTAATTTGAAAGCCATGAAATACTTTTTTATTGTTCCGGATCCGAAATTATGCCACGTGGTTTAGAAATCCAGATTTACTTTTTATGTGGGTGATTCCCGACAGAGAAATCTTAACATGAGATGTGGTGGCATGAGAAATGGTGAACTAGAGGGAGAGCTCCATCAGATTCATCATCCAAGAGACTGTGAGGGAATTATTTGTCACCCAATCTTTATAAAGAGGGGACTAAGTGTTCAGAATCGAGCGATCAAGAAATCCAATTTTTTTTTTGAGCACGAAGAGAGGTCTGAAAGGATCTGGACCAATCTTTATAATTAGCCTCTCTCCGCTAAATGATGGAGGAGATCAACAAGGCGAGATGGTCGTTCTTAGCTATATCATAGGAGAAATAGTCCGATGTTTGTGGAGTCTCGATGAAAGATAAATTTGACTTGGAATCTTGTGTGATAGAGGGACAAATTTGGGCTTTTCATGATGAAAAACACCAAAATGAAAATTCCAACCAATAAGGAGAGGAATTTTGAAAATGAAAGTAACTGAGATCATGACAAAGAGCGGAACAAAAAACAGAAATTAGTTACCGATAATGGTGACTAAAAATATTCATCTCTCTAAACCATGAAAGAACTTGATGGCGCAAAAGAAAAACCAACCAAAAAATTATATTTCCTATGGTTTTCGATGTACAATATATAGAAATCATGTACTGTGTAATTTACTTTTACTTGCAACAATTACTCCTAACCCTAATGTAATTTATAATATTACCATATATATATATATATGTATGTATATATATAATGCATCACTGATAATATTATTATTTTATTAATGAAAATATTTGAATAATTGGTGAACATGTCTTTATAACGGGTGAATATTACTATGTAACTAGTGAATAATTAGTGAGCATGTCTTTATAACCGGTGAATATTACTATGTAACTAGTTGAGCAGTCTCTACAATTTATGAATATATTTGTATAATTGATGAACTTTTTTGTATAATTAGTCAATACTTTTTTATAACTGGTGAATATGTTCAGGTAACAAGTGAATATAGCTATCTAACTAGCGAACATGTCGATGATTTCCCAAAATACCCTTCTTCCTTGGTTTTCTTTCTAAAATATCCTACCTCTTGGTTTTGTTTCCATTTTACTCTTATTTCACCGCTGAAAACTGTCATTTGAACACATTTAATTTTTATTATTAAAGTGATAGAGTTAGGTTGATGGATTAAACCGCATTTTGAAATAAAACCTATGGATATGATAACTGCTAATTTTTTAAAATAGTTTTTATTGTAGAGGATTAAGAAACTTGATCCATGACACTACAAAAAAGCCTCATCTGGGCGGACAAAAACAGAGAAAGAGACATTCAACCGGATAACCACTAATCCAAATAGCGGTTTGTGCATATATTTTGTGTTTCTATCTTTCATTTAAAACATTGTTTCAAACAATAGTAATCTTATACAAAACTGTGATTGGAAATAAAATTTTTATCTTTTCATAAACATGCATTTCACTACTACAATTTTCTTCAGATATACCACACTATTTCAATCCTTCGTTCCATGAACATTAACATCTATACTCACACATAATCAAACTATAATTTGTAATTGAGGTTATGAAAAGTAGGATCAAACAGGAAAAAAAGGAAGAAGCTCATTTTAGAAAAAAATCAAGAAAATATGGTATTTTGAAAAAATATTAAATATATAAATATACTCAAATCAAAAAGTTGAATAATATTAAGTGAATATGTACTTGTAACTATTGAGTAACGTATTTGTAATTGGTGAATTTCTAATTTTATTTGATGAATAACAAACATAATCTGTTCTGAAGAACATATACAATTAAGTCTTATTTAAGAACTCCAAAAGTAACTGATGAATGATACTACTCATCTATATACGGATATAGAATATAATCTGATAAATATTTACACTTAACATCAATTTCTTAAAAATTGAAACTTGTTGTTTTAATTTTATTAATTTTGAAATATTCTTAATAGTTTTTAATGAAAATGATTTTTTAATTCTTTTAGTTAAAATAATTTTTTTAAACAGTACAAGTTAGGCTAAATTGTATTTTGATGGAGTTTAACAATAGTTTTTGGACAACACCCATGGATATGAAAACACCCAAAAAGTCGTGTTTGGTCATTCAAATGAGTAATCCAACTATACTGACCATCTCCTGGCATAAACTTTTTTTTTTGCAAAGAGGCGCTTAGAATTAATAAAAGAGGGAATGTACAGGAGGAAAGAATGAATAAAAAAAATTACAGATCGAACAAAACTGGGGACAAAGAATGACTATGAAAAAGCTAGGCTAGCAAATGCTGCAGGTGAAGTTTTGTGGACCAATTAGCATTAAAACTAGAAGCTTTGATCTTTGAGATATGGCTGATTTTTAGGGATGCATCCCATCTGATGGATTGAAGAACTTTACTGCTACTGATGGGGATAGATTTGAAGATTAGATGATTTCTAGCTTTCCAAACATTATAGGCCCGGGGTGCAATATAATAGAAGTTGATTAATCTGAGCTCCTTAGAATTGAACTTGAAGTGATTGCTCCAGGTAAACAGATTATCCCAGGAAGAGCAGCTGACAGGAGCAGGGAAGTGATAAAGAGCAAAGAATCAAAGAGGATACCTGAAGAAATAGGGCATTGGAGGAATAAATGGTCTGCGGTTTTTAGAAGAGAATTGCAGAGGGGACTGAGATCATCTCTGAGCGATAATGCGAAAAAGTCTTGATTTTGTGGGAACACGACCATGACCGATTTGCCATAATAAGAAGGAATGCTTGGGGTGACTAAGCTTGTTCCAAACCAGACTAAACCACATTGCTTTGAGAGATTTGGCAGCAAGCTCTTAAAGACTGAACTGGATGAGACGGGGGAGCCTGGAAGTTTCCAAAAGCTAGAAGCTGGATCATAACAATGGAGAGCTAAATCTCTTAGCTTTAGAATGTTCTTCACTGGCCATGGAGTGGAGGATTTAATGTGGACAGTCCACCAGCCATCATATTTGATATAGTAAGCATTGAGCCATTTAATCCAGGAAGATTCTTTGTTAATAATAATGTCCCAAGTTTGAGAGAGGTAGATGGAAGAGTAAATCATTCCAGAAGATATAATGTTCAAACCACCATGTGTAATAGGAAGACAGATAGAAGACTACTTAACTGGAGATTTTGACTTACCTTGCCAAAGAAAAGTCCTGCAGATTTTATCAATAAAGTTCAGGATAATTTAGGAATGTCAAGAACTATGAACCAATAAATCTGCATAAAGTTAAGCACTGATCTGAGCAGCACAATTATGCCAGCATAAGAGACTTTCCTATGAAACCTAGAATTAATTTTTGAAGAAAGATTCTCCAAGAGCTAAGCACAATCACTGGATCTTATGCTTTTACAATCCAGATGAGATGTTACAATCCAGATGAAACCTCAAATGGATCAGCTTGATTCTGCCACACTAGGGTGAAATTTCAAATTTGGATTAGTGGTAATACCTCTGAGGAACCTTGACAAAACCTCCATAGCCAGAGAAAATAAAAGTGGGGACATGGGACACCCTTGTCTTAAATCTTGCTGGCTTTTAAAGTATCCAGAAGGAGAACCATTGATGAGAATTGAACATGTGGACCTTGAATGCAGTTCAATATCCAGGAAGTGAACTACACAGGGAAGCCATAATAAAAAAGGCAATCCTGGAGAAACTACAAAACCAGGAAATCAAAGGCCTTCTTAAGGTTAATTTTAAAATAAGACCTACAAGAAGTATTAGTTCTGGAATATTATGTGACCAAGGATTGAGCAAGAAGGATGTTCTGAACTATATTTCTTTCTTTAACAAAAGTAGATTGTTCAAGACGCACCAGCTTTGCTACACAATCCTGCATTCTTTTGGAGATGATACTGGTGATGGCTTTGTAGATAGTGTTGCAAAGAGAAATTGGCCTGAAATCATAGGCAGAGGTTGGGCTGCTAACTTTAAGAATTAAAACTAAAAGAGTGAAGTTTAAGGATCTTGGAAATTTTCTGGTTCTGAAATAAGATCTGATGGCCACACAAATATCCCTGCCAATAGTGTCCCAAGCCGCCTTGTAGAATTTGGCATTAAACCGTCTATACGAGGACTTGAAATATTGCTCATTAGAAAGAAAGCTGATCTAATTTCTTTATCAAAAAAGGAGTACATGGTTGACTGCGTCTGAAGAAGATAAAACAAGACCTTGAACTTAACCACACCTTAAGCGCAAATTTTTGGGTGCACCGAGAGCACCCATCTTGATGGGTGCTCTCGCTCATAAATAATGTCCTTTTACGTCATTATCATTAAAACAGTCATCTTCCTTCAAATAAACAATAAAAAATTAAAAAAATCTGAAATTTTAATCTATATATATATATATATATTATCTTGATTAATAAAAATAAAATAAAAAATAAATTAATAAATATGTTCATCAGATTTTAATTTTGTTCATTGGATGCTATGTTCATCATATGAGGTAATATGTTCATCAGATGAACTGAAATATTCATCATATGAGCTATTGTGTTCATCAAGTGAGCTATTATGTTCATGAGATGATATATTCTTCAGATTCAATAATATATTCATCAGATGAGCTGCATTATTTATAAGATGATATGTTCATTAGGTGAGCAGTTTTGTTCATCAAATTTTATAATATGTTCATAAGACGAGCTGCTAAGTTCATCAGATTTCATAATAAGTTCATCAGAGGAGATGTTATGTTCATCAAATTTGATTATATGCTCATTGGATGATATGTTCATCATATTTGATAGTACATTCATCAGATGAACTGATATGTTCACAAGATGAGCTTCCTTTACTTTTATTGATATTTATTCTACTATATTCATCAGATGAGTTGTCATGTTTATCAAATGAGTTGTTATGCTCAGTAGATGAGCTACTATGTTCATCGAATGAGCTGGTGTGTTCATTATATTTGATTATATGTTCATCAAAAGAGCTATTATATTCATCATATGAGCTGTTATATTCATCGAATGAGCTACAATATTTATCTGATGAGCTATTGTGTTCATTACATTTGATTATATTTTCATCAGATAAGCTTCATTGGATTTTGTTGCTATTAATTCTACTAACGTTAATTAGATAAGCTGTTATATTCATCATATTTGAATTTATATTTATCAGATAATCTGTTATGTACATTAACTTATATGTTCATCAGTTGAGCCAATATGTTCATCATATGAATTGTTACGGTCATCAGATGAGCTACTCTGTTCATCAGATTTGATAATATGTTCATCCATTGAGCTATCATATTCGTCAGATTTGATAATATGTTTATCAAATTAGATAATATGTTCATCAGACGATACGATATGTTTATCAGATGAGATGTTATATTCATAAGATGAGCTGCTATGTTCATCAGATGAGTTGTTATGTTCATCAGATGATCTGCTATGTTTATCAGATGAGTTATGTTCATTAGATGATATGTTAATCAGATGAGTTATTATGTTCATCAGATGAGATGCTATGTTCATCAGATGAGATGCTATGTTCATCAGATTATATGTTTATCATATGAGCTATTATATTCATTAGATGAGTTTTTATGTTCATAAGATGAGTTGTTGTATTCATCATATGATATGTTCATCAGATGAGCTGCTATGTTCATCAATGAGTTGTTATGTTCATCAGATATTATAATATGTTCATTGGATGAATAAACTATTTTAACGAATATAAAATATAAATTTATGAATTAATTATTTTTAATTTTTTATTTGGACTTTTTTGTTACAATAAATTTTTTTATTTTTCTGTTTTTGTAATTTTTTTGGATTTCTTTTTATCTTTTACTATTTATTTATGATATATACAGTGGAGTGTTCATCACTTGCATACATATATTCATCACTTGCATATGTATTTTAATCACTTACATATGTATATTCATCACTTGCATATACATATTCATCACTTGCATATGTATATTCATATTTTGCATACACATATTCATCACTTGCATATTATTCATCACTTGCATACACATATTCATCATTTGCATATGTATATACATAACTTGTATACGCATATTCATCACTAGCATATGTATATTCATCGTTTGCAGACATATATTCGTCACTTGCATATGTTTATTTATCAGTTACACACACATATTCATCACTTGCATACACATATTCATCTCTTGTATACATATATTCATGAAATTCATATTAATTATTTTAATTAATAGAAATAAGAAAATATATGATTTATAATTTTTATCATTATTTAAATATTTATAATAAAACAAGATTTTTAAAACAAATTTATGACTTTTATATAATTTTTTTGAATTTTTTAAAAGTTATCTATTATTTCATGTGTGCAGTGTAATCGTGTTGACAAAACGACGTCGTCACTGAGTGTTGTTGAATGTTTACATTATATTACACACTAAAGCTAGCAGGTCTCAATTAAGCAATTGAGTTTAATCTTTAATATAGAAATTAATTCGATTTAAAATATTTAATTTACAATTTTCTTAAGTGTGAAATTGATGGCTGTTTTAGGATGTTGTTGTTATGCAGACACTTTATTGTCTCTGTTTTCGTAGTTTGTG
>NQLW01000844.1:443580-465310 GCA_002312845.1 Kalanchoe fedtschenkoi
TATTACATGCTGGTCAATGTGATTCTCTAGGCAAAATTGGGGGAGAGCAATAAGTTTTACTATGATGAAAAGTTGAAGAGATGGGTTGAGGAAGGCGCTGACCCCCCGGCCGAAGATGCAGCCCTGCCACCCCCGCCTACTGCTGCAGCTTTGCAGAATGGACCATCCGATCAAAGTAACAGATTTAGAAGTGAAATTCCTCATGCAAATGCTTCCCCTGATCAAAGAAGCCCTCGACCATCAGAGCAAGGATCAGCCATTCCGCCTATTCCTCCTGGCGCGAACCATTTTTCAGCCCGTGCAAGAGCTGGTGTTCGTTCTAGGTAATGCTCTTCATAATTTTGTTGCATCTCTCTTAGTTTGGCCCCTGACCTTGAGGAATAGAAGTCCGCTGATTTGAACTTGGTGTTGAGAATGAGAAGTAGAAAGCCCTTCATTTGAAGTCTGTATTTCCAGCCCACCCCTAGTACCTAGTACTGTATCCTGATGGTGTTGTTTCAGGTATGTTGACACATATAACCAAGGCGGTGGAAGTCCAGCCCAGACATTCCAGTCTCCTCCTCTTCCATCGGTAAAACGTGCTGCTCCTGCAAATGCCAAGTTCTTTGTTCCCACTCCATCGAGCATGGGAGAACAGACAGTGAGTAATTTAGCCGATAGCTTTCAAGAAGCAACCATTAGTGAAAATCCTTCAACATCTACCTCTAATGAGATGACTCATAGCTCAGCACCTCCTACATCATCAATGACGATGCAAAGGTTTCCAAGCATGGTTAACATGCCCCATGAGGGGAATGAAGAAAGCTCAGTTACTCACTCACGTCGTACTGTGTCATGGGGTGGGAGCTTCGGCAACTCATTCAGCCCTCCAAAAGACGCTGAAGTGAAGCCTCTCGGTGATATGTTGGGTTATTCCCCATCAGCATTCACACCAAGTGATGCTTCTTCTGTCCACATGCTCCCTGCTAATGGAGGCAGTTTTGGAGATGACCTCCAGGAAGTGGAGCTTTGAGCATATGACCTTGGAATGTAAATCCCCAGTTTCTGATTTTCTCTGATACATGGGCGGGCAAAGCTCACACTTCGCGCTCTGCAGAACAGGATGTGGCGTCCTGTAAGTGTGTTGTTCCACAAAGATGTAATCAACACACTCATACCCAGACATTTACCCAGAAACCTCATCGGCCAGCTCTATTTAAGTAGTCACTTTAGCGTGTCAGGCTTTGCCAGCAGTCTCATTGAAGCTTGAGGATATGCAGATATTTGAGAAAGCCAGCAGGTTTGTACAGTTTAATTTGTTCATTTGTTGTAAGCAAACTCCGCCCTTGGGAGTGGCTTGGGTAAGATCTCCATCAAACTGCCAAGGGAACAAATAGTGTAATTTATGTAGCAAATAAACTTAATTCTCATCCATTGCACAATCTTTATCAATTCAACAAAGATTTGCGTCGTCAAGGAGAATGCCCTCAATTTGTTTTTTTAATTGGAAATGTTGAATAAAACGACCCTGTCGAATCAAGAGGAAGGCAGAACCAAATGTCAAAAGATTCATTATTTTCTGAATTAAACGTGTTGGACAAACAAATTCAAGCAAATTGAAATTAACTGTGCTTGGGACCAGCATCAGGCATGTTATTGGAATTTTACAGGTCAAATGGGTGCTTGTTGCTGAAACTTGAGCACAATGTTGACAATGACTATGGCAGGTCAGAATTCAGCTGAGCCTGGAGTTCTGGTGAATGGTATGACGTCTCTGATATTGTCCAATCCAGTTACATATAGCACAAGCCTCTCAAACCCCAGTCCAAAGCCAGCATGAGGAACTATAAAACAAAAGGAAAGGGTCAGACAGTCAATTTTGCATCTCTTATGTAATGTCCTTTTATAAGAGCCAAACATGACACCAACAATGCTGGCTGGTAATACAACTCCACAAAATTAGTCTTCAAAACAAAATGTTAATCTCAATGAAGCAGCTCATCGTCACCTGAGCCATATCACCGCAGGTCTAGGTACCTCCAGTAGCTTTCCTTGGGAAGCTTTAACTCGTCTAAACGGCTTTCTAAAAGTTCTAGTCGTTCTTCTCTTTGGCTACCACCAATTAGCTCACCAATCAAAGCAAATGAAAATAGAAGAGAGCATGTTGGAGCACAGCGTAGAAAATAAAATACATCAACTGAAAAGCATGGACCACGCAGTAGGGTTAATCGGTGGTTGTAATACATGTACTTCTAAAGCCATTCAATGGCTGTATACATAGTTCACATCAAAAGCCAATATTTCTGAACAAGATACTATCCAGATAAAAAATTGTAGATTTAGTATTTACCCGTGGAACTAACATATCCATGGCAGCAACAGTCTTTCCGTCATCATTTTGACGCATGTAAAATGCTTTGATATCCTGAGGTTTAAAATCAAAGTAACATTTATCCTCTGTATCACAAATAACAAAACACACATGATAGACAACATTATGCGGCACACATAAAAAAGGTGTAACTTGCCTTTGGGTAGTCTCTAATTATAACTGGATGCCCACCGAAAGCCACTTCAGTGATGTATCGTTCGTGCTCACTTTGCAAATCACATCCCCAATTTACCAGTAAAGACCATGTCACGGAAACTTCTAGCTCAAAATTATTATAGAACTTCGCTTATAAAAGAAAAAGGCAGCTTACAGGAGGCACCAGACACAAATGTGGTCAAAATGTCATATAGTATCTCAGATGCTAAGTCAGGACAAGAAAACATACTGGGAATTCAAACTTTTTGTTAGCTTTGAGAAGAATATCAACTGCGTCGGTGTACGTAAGTTGCACAAAGTCTTTTTCAACCACATCGTGCCACAAGATTGAAAAAAATGTTGCAGTAAGGGCCGGTCCCGACTTTCTGGAGGTCCAGTGCGAAATGAAAAATGAGGCCTAAATTATTAATGAATAATATTAATTTTATGACCTCTACTATATTAAATAGGAAACAAAAATCCTGCTTCATGACAATTACACGAATGGAATGGGACATGTACGTGACTTCCAAATACATGTTGAAACTGAAATAATAAAAAAAAGTTCAATCTTTACCAAACAACAACATACTAGTCATACAAAAAAACCTATTTGAATAACAATCTTCTCGAGTTTTTTGAAACAAAGTCTTCAATCAAATGTTCATGTGCAACTTTCTCCAACTAGTCATTTTCAATTGCTACCAGCGCCAATCCATTAAGTCTCTCCCGTGACATTGAAGATCGTAAATAAAGCTTCAATAATTTTAATTTAGAAAAACTTCTTTCCGCAGATGCAACAGTCACAGGAATAGTAAGTAGTATTTTATAAGCAATAATTGCATTAGGAAAATAATTCGTATGTTTCACAAATTGTAAAATATGAATGGCACGCATATTTTTCTTAGGCAAAAGATCCATAAGCAATTTCAATTCCACATACAACTCATTAGCATCAACATCATTACATTCACTGTTTTTAAGTGCAACTTCTAAAGCGTCACAAGAAGACTTCAAACACACGTCATCCAATGCATTTAACTTTTTAGAAGTAAATAAAAATCCAAATATTTTTTCGTAGTCTTCATATTGCTCAAATCTCCTCCTAAGCGAACTAATAACTTGATCAACTATGTACAAGAAGTAATTAATTCTAAATGCATCTTCGGGAGATTGTTCAACCAATGGTTCATCATGTGAATTTTCATCAAAAAAAAATTTTCTTCGTATTTGACTCCTATGACGAAATAATGGATCAATATCTAATTCAATGGCAATTTTTTTAGCTTCTTTGATTGCACTAGAAAAACCAACATCTCTATATCTTTCAAAAAAAGAAATCAGTCCTTTAATTATATCAATGGCTACATCAATAAGCATATCTATAAACTGTAGGCTCTTACTAACTGAATTAACATAATTTAACATGTCATACCATATTACTATAGCCACTAAAAATTCAAAATCTCCAAGTTCATTTTCAGCTAATGATTTAGCTTCACTTTTTATTTTAGAGTCATTATCATTTTCAGCCACTTGAAGTAAAGCCTCTCTTATATCCACAATTTGAAACCGAATTGCTCTAACACTATCGACGACTCTCCCAACGAGTAGATGACATTGATTTAAGTGTTAAACCTTTCACATTATCTTTTAAGATTTGCCATCTTTTAGTCGAATGTGCAAATATAGTATAAATGCGTTGTATAACTCCAAAGAAATCTCTAGCTTTACTACAAGTATTTGCCATATCACACAGCATAAGATTTAAACTATGAGCACCACAAGGAGTATAAAATGCTCTACGATTAATATCTAAAAGTTTTTTTTGAACTCCCTGATGTCTTCCTTTCATATTCGATCCATTGTCATATCCCTGCCCTCGCACATTGTCCACATCAAGATCAAGAGACTTCAATTCCTGTAATAAAATATTAAAAAGTCCTTGTCTTGTAGTATCATTAACATTTATGAATCCCAAAAATGATTCCCCAATCACAACAGAACTAGAAGTCATATCAACATACCTTAAAATCAAAGACATCTGTTCCTAAAGACTAACATCAGGTGTACAATCTAATATAACAGAAAAACACTTTGCTTGTCTTACCTTTTTTATAATTTCAGATCTAATAGAGGAAGCAAGCAAAAATATCAACTCAGTTTGAATTTTATGACCAAGATAGTGAATGTGGATGTCATCATTTGTAATGCGTCGAACATGCTCTTGAATAATTGGATCAAACTCAGCTAACATTTCAATTAAACCTAAAAAATTTCCATTATTATTTTCATGCAATCTTTCTTTAGTGCCTCGAAATGCTAAACTATGTTTTGTAAGAAATTTCACAATACAGATTATTCTCAACAAAACATTTTTCCAATGATCTTTTTCTTTTTTAAGTTGTTTTTGAGCTAAATGATCAATAGTTTTATTTACATTTAATCTAGAACGCAATTCATACCAAGTAGCCCAATTCTTTTTATGTTCTAAGCCAACTTCATGTTCTTGAAGTCGAACCGCTACATGAGTCCAATCCGCATAGCCTTCATTAACTAATCCACCTTTCACATATCCCTTTTTAAATATTTTACAACAAAAACAAAATACTTTATCAAGCTCTTTTGAATAAACAAGCCAATCTCTATCTTGAACTTCACCATCATCTAAAATTTTAACATATAATTCTGATACAAATTGCCTCCCAAACTTATTTTTAGGCCCTTTTTGAATAGACTTGTCTCTTTTAGGACCCTTTATCGCTAAAACATCAATCATTTTAGAATCAAGAGCATCCCAACATCTCGGATCGAAAATATCAATATGAGAACTTAAAGACTTATTATCGTCATCATTCAAATTCTCAATACTAGCCCTACTACTAAGGGGATGTATGGAATCACTATCTTCATTATTTTCCTTCCTATTATTGTCAACACTATCACTATGATTATCCACAGAATGTTCATCATCACTAAAATTTATATTTTGTTCATTAGTAGTCTCATTAGCATCCAATGTTCTATTAATATTTTTACTTTCTAAAGGATCTTGTAATTCTTTTATAACAAATTTATCAAGAGCTCCTTGTTGAGATTTAATTAATTTTTCTATCTTTTTCTTTTTTTGTAACTTCTCATTACCAAACTCAAATTTTCTAATTCTAGAAGACATAACCAAAAACAACAAGAAAATAAAAAATACAGAACAAATAAACCTCAATCAGCCTGTCTTCAAACCTCTGTTCTTAACGGCGGCCGCCTAGCCGCTTAGACGCCCGATTAGTCTCTGGGTGTTTATAAAACGCCCCGCCTAACGCCTAACGCCTAATTATTTTATAAATTTTATTTTTAAAATAATATTAAATTTTATAAGTATAATTTATAATTAATTATTAATATATATAACTCCGTCCAACCGTTCGATTAATCCTTCTGATTAATCCCCGCCTAACTGATTAATCGCTAGATGTTACGTCCACCGCCTACGACCGCCTAACGCCTTTTAGAACACTGCTTTGGACTCCAATCTCAGAAATGTAAATCTGATAAAAAAATAAATTTAAAAATAAGATAATGAAAACAATAACTGAAGAACAACAACATTAACAATTCGAATCAAAAACTCAAGCCAGAAACAACAACTAAACAGCAATAACATTAAATTTGTTACAAATCAGAAATAGAGGCAGATTGATATGGAGTAAAAACATAAATTAAAAAATAACAAAAACAATTCATTTACCTGACTGATTGAAGGCCGAAGGCTCGAAGCTGTGAATTTGAAAAGTGAAAAGGAGACGGATCTAGAACTAAAAAAAGCAGCTCCCAATCGTAGTCAATAGTTGTGATTTGTGTATGGCGGGCTGGCGTTTTTGCTTTTCTTCTTCCATCGTTGATTGCTTCGGTGTCGATGGGTGTCGGTGTTCGATCGCTTTTTACTTCTGAATTTTTTAGGGCTTTTCTTCGTCTGTCAATTTTCTTATTGATTCTTAATTTTTTGTATTTCCTTTCTTAGGGACAGACTGGGCTTAGTGAAAATAACATGCTGGAACATGAGGCTTGCTGGGCTGGACTTGGGAGGCCTATTAGGTGGACTTAGAGGCTTGTCCGAGCCGGACGCCCGGTGCAAGTGCACCACTTGCACCGGCCCAGGCCGGCCCTGGTTGCAATGAAGCTCCTCTAACGATACACAAAACTAACTAACTAACAACCAATAAAATAAAAAAAAGCTCTCTTAAAATTAATATCACCAATCGACTAATTATTCCTTCCTCGATCCATTCGTTGAAGAAATCCATGTCTTCCTTGCAATTTTCAAGAACATACCTCACCTATCAGTACATCACAAGATGAATTAGTACCAAACCAAGGATAAAATAAGATTCAAGCGAAGAAAAAATATCTCGACTACACAGCTGTCGGTAGATATGAAATGTCACCACTGTAAAGTGATATGGAATGAGGGAAAACACCACACTCCCAATTGGGTGACCTTTCATATAAATAGCCAATACGGCTGGTAATACAAAGGGTTAGCCAATTACGGCTTAGAATATAAGAGGTCAAGAATACAAGAGATCAAGAATTAAACAATCTATTAATATCTAATACCCGCCCGCAGTCTAAGCGGGAGGATCACGGATGCATAGACTGGACCTAAAATCAGTGAACAACTGTACAGGGATCATTTGGTCATGATGTCCGCAAACTAGTGAGAGGACGGAACATGGAGGACCCGAACATGGCCCAAGGCCACCTTCTCACGAACAAAGTGGATGTCGATCTCAATGTGCTTCGTGCGGTGGTGATGAACGGAGTTGGCTGTCATATAGACAGCACTAACGTTGTCGCAGTAGACAACTGTCTCTTAAGTAATGGAAACATGAAGTTCCTGTAGTAAGCGCAGCCAATAACATTCGGCCACCACATGAGCAACAGCACGGTACTCCGCTTTTGCACTAGAGCGGGAAACCGTAGTCTGACGCTTGGAAGACCAAGAGATCAGATTGTCACCAAGGTAGACGCAGTAGCCGGAGGTGGAGCGTCGAGAGTCTGGGCAGCCAGCCCAGTGTACATCGGAGTAGGCCGTCAAGGTCTGAGCAGGGCCGACACTGATGTCAAGCCCGAGTGATAGAGTGCCTTTCACGTAGCAAAGTATACGCTTGATCAGCGCAAGGTGGGGCTCACGCGGATCGTGCATGAAGAGACACACCTGCCATACAGCGTACGACAAGTCAGGGCGAGTTAGCGTGAGGTACTGAAGGGCTCCAGCAAAGCTCCTGTACTCAGACGGGTCTGCAAGGGGGGCACCATCGGTCGTTGAGAGCTTGGCGTGAGTGTCAACGGGGGTTGCGGTAGAGTGACACTTAGCCGTGCCTGCGCGTTGCAGAAGCTTGACGGCGTACTGTCGCTGGGACAGAAGGAGGCCATTCGTGGAGCTAGTGACGGAGATCCCGAGAAAGTGATGAAGGACGCCTAGGTCGGTCATGGCGAACTCAGAGTGGAGTTGCTCGATGATGCGCCGGACGAGGTCAGTCGAGAACGCTATGAGGACGATTTCGTCGACGTAGAGGAGCTGATAGACGACACGGGTCCCATCTTTGTAAACAAAGAGAGAGATGTCGGATGTCAAAGCGACGAAGCCAACGTGGCGGAGGAAGGTCGCAAAGCACTGGTACCAAGCACGAGGAGCCTGCTTGAGACCATAAAGAGAGCGTTGTAGCAAACACACATGGTCTGGAAAAGCAGGGTCGACGAAGCCTGGGGCTGCTGACAGTAGACAGTCTCCTCCAAATTCCCGTGAAGAAAGGCGTTCTTCACGTCCAGCTGGTGGATGGGCCAGGAGCGGGAGGCGGCGATGCTGAGAATAGCCCGATGGTTGCCGGTGTAACCACGGGGCTGAACGTTTTGTCGTAGTCGACGCCGTGACGCTGGGAGAAGCCGCGAACCACCCAGCGGGCCTTGTGGCGAGCAAGTGTGCCGTCAGAGTTGAACTTGTGCTTGAAGATCCACTTGCCCGTGACCACATTAGCACTAGGAGGTCGTGGTACGAGGCGCCGGGTGCCGTTGTCGATGAGCGCCTTGTGCTCCACAGCCATGGCCGCACGCCAGTTTGGGTCAGCTAAACCGCTGCGGTAAATCACTGGAAGCGGAGAAGGTGTCGTTGTCGCAGAGCGCCCCACGTACCGTATGGAATGTATAGCACCAGACTGGGTTCGTGTGATCGGCCGGCGCGGCAGGTGTAGCAGTGGAGGCCGCGTCCATGGGCACCTGGGGAGCCGAGGGCACCTGCACAGCCAAGGGTGGCTGGGCCGGGGTGGCAGGGACCCGCAAGCGGTGACTGTAGATGAGGCGAAAGTCATGCTGCTAGGCCGGAGGTGTGAGAGGCGAGTCCGTTCCCAGCTCCTGGAGAACGGGTCCACGGAGGAGTATTGCGGGATCCTCCTCCTGGACAATAGGCAAACACCATGGTCACTCGACCTTACGGTAGGTTGTGGAGGAGAAAGGAAAAACGGACTCGTCAAAGACCACATGGCGGGAGATGATGATGCGTCAAGTGGAGATATCGAGGCACCAATATCCTTTGTGAGAGGAGGGATAGTCCAGAAAGACACAAGCGGTCGAACGAGGAGCGAGCTTGTGCGGTGTCGTGGTAGAAATGTTTGGGTAGCAGAGACACCCAAAGACACAGAGATGACTATATTCAGGCTGTGATTGTAGAGGAGGACGTAGGGAACAACATTGTGCACGGAGGAACAGGGCCGGTGGTTGAAGAGGTAGGTGGATGTGGCTGGAGCTTCGGCCCAGTATGGGGGAGGCATGTGGGCATGGATGAGCATGGTGCGGCTGATGTTATTCAGTATGCGGATGACACGCTCAACCTTGCCATTTTGTGGCGACGTATAGGGACAGAAAAGCCTTAGGAGAATGCCCCGTGAAGTAAGAAAGGTAGTGAGGGTGCGTTCAATGAATTCAGTGCCATTGTAGGCCTGGAGGGATTTAATGGGAAGGCCGAACTGGGTCTGCACAAGAGCGCAAAAAAATCAGTAATATGTGACGCTACCTCATATTTGCGTCAAAGGGGAAACGTCTAGAAGAAATAAGAGTAGTCATCGAGAAGAACCAAATAATACTGAAACGTAGATATGCTCGCCGCAGGAGATGTCCAAACATCACAAAGAACGAGTTCAAAGGAAACACTACTACGGGATTGCGATCGAGTGAAAGGTAACCACACATGTTTGCCAAGCTGACACGAATGACAGAGAGGCGACCAAAGGGTGTCGATGGCGGCTGGAGCAGGATGACCGAGGCGGTGGTGCCACAGGGTGCTGGTGACGGCGAGGGAGGCGACTGGAGAGGTGGAGCTGACGGGCGTGGGAACAGTGTAGAGATCGCCATCACTATTGCAGCGAAGCATCACGCGCCGAGTAGGGATATCCTTAACAGAAAAACCAAAGCGTCAAATTTAATGGAACAGTTGTTGTCCCGGGTAAATTGACGAACCGAAAGAAGGTTGCGAATAAGGGAGGGGACAACAAGGACATTACTAAGGGTGAAATTTGACAGGCTAGTGGGAAGAATGGATGTGCCTTGATACGTGATAGGAAGGATGTGACCATTGCCTACGGTGATGGAAGAATGGGAGGTAGGTAGGCGAGAAAGAAGTATACCATCAGTTGACGACATGTGAGAGGAAACGCTGGAGTCCATAACCTAGCCCTGATTGTGGAGCGACATTTGGTTCAGGGCTGCAATCAGTCCAGCCTGGTCCCAAGTTTGGGCTGGCTGGGACATCAAGATGGGGGCGAAGGCGGTGTGGGCCTGCGATCCAGAGCCCAGCAGACCAACAGAAGGGGCGCACCATCCGCCCGGGGCGTACTGGGCCGAGACGCCCTAGTGCCCTCCATGAGGAGCCCAAGGATTAAAACAAACCCAAGGGTCCATGGGGCGGTAGGGGCTGGTCGGCTGTTGGGTGAAGCTGTCTGGCTACTGAGGTGCGCCGGCCTGCTGGCGGGCGCGGTTCTTGCCGCGTCTGTTGCCACCTCCACCGTCATAGCTGTCACCTCCTCCGTGCCCCTTGCTATTTGCTGCCGCCGCCCGTCGAGCCGCCTTGCTGGGTGCCCGAGGAGGAGGACCGACGGCCGCCAGGGCTGGAGCAGGATGAGGACGTGAGCAGGGCAGAGGCGGCGACGGTCTTCATCTCATTTGCGAGGCGGAGTTCCTTGAGGGCTAGGAGGTTACGGGCGGAGGAGAAGTCAGGGAGGACTATGGAGTCGGCGATGTCGTCAGCGATGTTGGTGAAGCGAGAGTTGACGCCACGGAGGAGATTGAGGACGAGCTGGAACTCCTCAAAGGGATGGCTGACGTCCCAAAGATCAGCAGCTTTCTTTTTCATCTGCTCACAATATTCAGCGATGGTGGAGTCACCTTGAGTCATGGAGTGAAATTCGTGAAGAAGAAAGATCGCCCACAGGGCCCTGTTGGCGCGGAACAGACCTTCGATGGCAACCCATATGCCGCGAGCGGTCTGGTCGTCGCCGTCCATGGCCAGGCTGAGGACGGAGTCGTCGACGGAGCCGAAGATCCAGATGCAGACGCAGTAGTCCGCTTGATCTCACTGCGCGTCTTAGGGCCGCGGCGGCACGGAGCCGTCGATGTGATGCCGGAGACCAAACTTGCCACACACTGATTTGAAGAAGGTCGCCCACCGGGAATAGTTGGCGGCTTTCATCTCTAGCTGAATCGGCACATGGAACTGCAACGAGATCGTGGCATAGGGATGGACAGTGAGGTAGGGGGCGACGGCGAGGTGGGGAGCGCCCGTGGTGGCGCCACCAGTAGGTGGCAGGGAGGTAGAGCCAAGAGCCGGCATGGTGGACATGAAAGAAGAGAAGAGGAGGAGGTGCAAACAGGAGTCACAGGAAAGCGGCAAAAGATATATTCAATATCAAGAGGGCAAGAAAAAGATATTTGAGTCACATATTGCAGTAAACAAACATTTATTTCATCTGGTGATGATGTTAGAATAAGAACAGGAACCCTGGGTCTCCATATGACTGTGATGTATTCAAAACAAGAGAACGTTATAGCCAAGGAATAGAAAGATTTCAATTGTAAGTCTAGTAGACTCTCCAAGCACAAGTCAATGCCTCTTAAATTGAACTCAATTGTACAGAAACAGCCAAACTGAAAGGTGAAGGCTTATAATGAAAGGCTTGGATTGGGTATGAGATGTAGTAATTGACTAGTGTTTGCCGCTAAAACGAACATACAACACCACAAAGCGCAAAACTGAATACCTCTCAGAAATCAGGTTAAAAAATGAACTTGCAGAACCAACTCTAAACAATGACTCATGCTTCACACCAAGGTAGTCATACAAAACTGTTCACCAGCTCCTTCACAGTCTGAAGCCGCAATGATCGAACTTGATACCCAAACAAAACCATTCTATTGGAAGAACTTGTGTGTTGCAAAGGCCAATGTATTCGTGACTCTTGCAACCTGGAGGTAGAACACATCGAATCAAATTAAAAATTAAAATCTTACATCAGCACATTTTTGAAAAGAAAACAAAGTTATCTGCATAAGAACAAGACTCACTGCTCCAACGGTGTTTGTTCTAGGACGGAGATGAGCTTTAGACCTCAAAAATTCCCTTGTAACTCTTTTCTTTTGAATAGGTAAGGAAGGATCACTTTTGCCAAACTACGTGATGAAATAAGAATCATAAGCCTGAACTGACTGAAAATAGTATAAATAACAAACCCATATCACGAAAACAGTTTGCATGAATCTAAGCTATTCCAGCCCATATTACTGAATGATTATGCCAATACTCTACCGGAACAATTTTGTCTGCTTTCAACTCCACCTTTTGTTTTGATCCTTGGCTTTCAACCACTACACCTAGGACACTTATTGATGCACCAGTCAATATTAATCCAGGTTCAACCTAAAATCTTGTAAAGTATATTATTAAGATCAAATATGTGATAGACAAAAGCCTCATCATAAAAAAAAAAATTACAAGCACAAAACCAAGTATAAAAATTACAAGGACACCTGAGCTAAGCACACATTGTATATTTGAAAGGCATAAACCATCATTGACCTAAAAGTCAGTAGTAAATTTGCGACAAAAGAGTAATCTGATTCCAGAAATGAAGAATAAGAATTTTCAACCCCAATTCAAAGCATAGTTATCAGAACCGGATCGGAGACCGAGCCGGTCAGGGCTCCGGTTCCCGGTTTTCCGGTTGAACCAGCGGTTCAAACCGGTTCGACCGCCGGTCCATTTAAATGTAATTATTACTAAATATCGAATTTAGTTTGCTAGTTATCCTAAAAATAACAAAATATCTTGATGGTCTATTAGTTAGAGCTAAGCCCAAAGGGCTAGGTTCAAATCCCAGTTCAAGCATTTTAATAACCTTAATTTTTGGCTATTTATGTAATTAATATCTTGATCGGTGAACCGGTTTAACCGGACTGATCCGGTTCATCGATTTTGTAAAAAACCGACCGGTTTATCCGGTTTTTTCCGGTTCAGTATGCACCCCGGTATTAATTTTAAATCGGACCGGTACCAGATCCGGTTCCCGGTCCAACCGGTCGGTCCGGTCTGGTTCTGATAACTATGATTCAAAGACACAATTCATCAATGAGATTCAAAGTTTGGATCTTTACAACCAAAGTCAACTCATATCACATGCCCAAACATGAATTTGAAGAAACTAACAGTAAGAATCCTCAATGTAATATAAAAGTCCAAAATAATAATAAAAAAACACAATTACCTTGATGAAAGTGACTGTTTTGAAACCTTTGTTCCTGAGTTTGAGTTGGGAGGAAAAGGAAGGAGAGGAAAAGAAAGGAGATGAAAGATTTATAGATAGATAGTTGTTCCTGAGTTTATGAGAGAATTGGGAGAGAAAGTGAAAAATATAATTTAATTACTAAATTACTCTTGAGTTAAGTAGGAGGGTAGAATAAAAAGAAGGCAAAATTGTCACTTTGTCCTCTTTACTTCTCTTCCCCTCCAAATCCCTCCAATTTGGGAGGAGAAGAAATGGGGTTCAAACACCCTCAAATCCCTCCATTAAAAAAACTCGGGAACACATATTTCCCCTTCAAATCCCTCCCTCTCCTCTCCTTTCATCCCTTAATTCAACTCGGGGACACTACCTAAGGCTTTGTTCCCGAGTTTGGGGAGAAAGGGAAGGGAAGGGAAGGATTTGTAAACTAAAGAAAAGAAAGGGAAGGGAAGGATTAGTGAGTAGAAATAGAGAAAAGTGTGTTCCGAACAGGAGAGAAATGAGAACAAAAACTAATGTTTATTTACCTAGCTATCCTTCTAAAAATATAAGAGGAGAGAAAATAAAGGGTAGATAAGTCATTTACGCATCAAATTCTTGAAAATGGAGTGTTTGGAGTGATTCCAAACCTCCAAATTCCCTCCCTTTTCATCCAAAAAAAATTCGGGAACAAGTGAATGCCCCAAATCCTTCCCTTTCCAACTAAAATTGGACTAGGGAACACTACCTAACTGTCCTAACCCAACCCGTCACTTCCAGTGTCTGCCCCAATCTCCCCAATCCTCCATCATCACCACCCTTTATCTCCGCAATGCTCAATCGCTTCCTAAACTCCTTAACCTTCTCTCCCTTCCTTGAACCCAGCGTCTCAACAGACTGGCTTTTCCCAGTTTCAAGCACTTTGCCGGAAGACAGAGCACCAGTGCAATAAAAATGCGTCAAGAGGTGTTCGGAACTCGGAACAGGGGGAGCAAAAGTGAGCTTCTTGGAGTGGCGGAAAGGCGTGGAGTGGTGTGTTGTTGTTCTTTGGGAAAAGGGTGTCAGCAGTTGCTGCTTGTTGTATTGGTGGTAGATGGAACTGAAGAGTGGAGAAGTTGTGGTGGTGGTAGGGCATGACGGAGGTGGAGGGCTTAGAGGCTGAGCGGAGGAGGGAAGTGGAAGGAGATAGATAGAGCAGTCATAGCCACTGTTCCTTTCTTCATCTTGTTCACTACGGCTTGCAGATCGTTTTCTATTAGTTTTGTGTCTAAGGGTACAGATGCAGTTTTCCAAAAGTTCAAGGACTTTTTTGAAATTGAAAAGCCGTTCCAATCTGGCTGGGATCGGAAACCGAATCCAGCATTTTACAAGATTAACCGAATCGATCAAGACGGAGAGAACAAGAGTAGGGTTTTAGATCATATCAGACTGTTTTCGATCGGTTTGGAATATGGACATGTTTTGTCAATCAATAAAATAAAGGGTAAATTTAAAAATAGGAAAAACTATGAAAGTGTGTCCGAATTATTGTAATTTTAAAATTTACGGGTATAATTATCACATTTCATAATTTTTAAATTTTTTTAAAATTTAGAGTTGTTTTGTAAATTAAGAAGACTAATCTAATCCTGAATAGTTAAAATTAATTAATAGATCAACCCTCCGATCTTTAAAAATAGTATCTCCCATAATGGAAAAATCGGGTGTAGATGGCACTATCAGTGTTAGACGGGCGGGAGTCATGCTAACATGATAAATATTTTGGATGATGATAATGAAGCTTGTTCAGACTCTCACAAACTCTAGTTGCTTCTTTTTATGGCTTGCTTGCCCATGCTTTGTTCCCTATTTTTTGCCCATACTTTTAGCTTTTTTTTTCCAGTTTTGAGATATATCGCGTCAGTAACTTATCTAGACTGGAAGTTTGGAATCAAAAAATGTTTCAGTTTGATACTGACTTCCACTATTTCTAGTCCAAATAAAGACATCGTCACCATCCAAATTCTCAATAACCTTCCTCAAAATGTCTTCGAATTCATTTTCTTTCAAAGAAGGGCCAATTGCAAGCCTCCTAAAGGTGGCGGCTACTACTTCTTTATCAACTTCAAGTGTGGCTTGTAAAGGCGTTGTCACAGTGATGGTGGTGGATGTTCCTCCATTGATCAAAGATAGCTTAATTTCACAAGATATCTTTGCTGGCATGTCATACATGATGACTTCCAAATAGGTACCTTTTCCGAAAGCTTTGATTGCATTTTCTTCGGCTCGTAAAGTCTCCAATTTTAGTTTTGGAAAGAAGGGGAAGAAAATGAGAGCAAAGACTTAACATTTTAGTTATTTATAAGTTTTTTTAAGGAGGGATTTAAGGAGTGTTAGGAGGATTATATCCCTCATTTCATTCCTTCCGATTTGGACTTAATTTGAAGGAAAAGGACGGATCCCTTAAAATAAATAATAAAATACACTTTTACCATTCTTTATATAAAATTTCATTTTTCCAAAACTATTTGTTATTTTGGTAATCTTTTCATAACTATTTATTATCCTCCCAAATCCTTCTTAAACTCGTAATCATTTTTACTTTCTCTCTTAAATCATTTCTTTTCTTTTTTTCTCCTCACTTTCTAAAAGAAATTCTTTGATGCTTTCCAAACACAAGAACAAAGCCTAAAAACCGTCACCTCTCCACAACATAAATTAGACAGAAAATGAAAATGCATATATGTTGCAAGTAGACCTATGAAAACATAATAAAAACATATGTACCTATCAACCTTAAGAATTCAACACATGATGCTTCTACTAGTGCATCTTTTTTTGATCCTCCACGATATTGAATGCCCCCTCTCTAGTTGCTATTTGCTCTTTCTTCACCCTCGCTTAGCGAGAATTTGAATCACCTAATGTAAGATTAATTGCACCATTCACTTTGGCCGAAGGTGCTATTTTCAGTGATTTTGATCCTGGAATTTCAAATAATTCGGCAGAATTTTTGACGATTTTGCATGGGCTTCAAGTGGCAAAAGAAAGAGCATTGATTATCTCAGAGGTTCAGTCAGATTCAAAGGTTTTTATTGATGTTATCCGGGGGATGGGAAATTGTCCTTGGATGTGTGAATATACATAGCGGGCCATTCACAGGGAGCTCAGTTGGACCATTATTGTGTCATGTTTTTTGGGAGGGGAATAGGGTGGCTGATGCGCTATCGAAGGCAGCTTCGAGTCTCGGCTTGATTGTATCTGAATCATTGAAAGGAAGGGAAGGGAAGGGATGTCAAAAATTAAAAATAGGCTGTTTCTGAGTTTTTTTTAGGAGGGATTTGGAGGGGGAGGGGGTGGCTTGGAGGGGCTTAAACCCCAATTTCTTCTCACGGATTTAGAGGAGAAGGGATGTAAAAGAGCAAAATGACCATTTTGCCCTTCATTAAAAGATTGTTTATTAACATAAAAATATTATGTGAGAGTATTTTAGTTAATTTTTTTACTTTCTTCTATTATCCCTCCAAATTCTTCATAAACTCGGGAACACACATTCCTCTCTTTCCCTTCCCTTTTCTCTCCTTCCCTTTCCCTCCCCTCCAAACTCAGGAACAGAGTTAGGGATGAGTTAGCATATCTGGAATTGTAGGGTATTTATACTATGTGGTTTAATGAGTTAATTTAGTTTTGTTCAGGGCGAGTTAGAGTAATTAGATAAAAGTTAATCCGGACTTGATTGCAAACTTATTAATTACAAACATCCCAAAATAAAAAAAAATGAGAATTGCAAAATTAAATAGTTGTACCCATATTTTTTAAAGCATGAAAGATCGCACTCCTTTTTGTAGTTTTTCGTAAATTTTATTTGAATTTTCATAAAACAAGATAATATATATTTTTTAATTTTTCTAATTTTATTAATTTTCCTGATTTTTTTTTTAATTTTTTCAGATTTTTTATTTATTTTTACTGTTTATTTAAGAGAAAGAAATATTTTAATAAAGACAAATCAAAATTACGTCGTTTTAAGACAAGAAACTCATATAGATGAGTGCTCACAGTGCACCCAAGAATTTGGGTTGAATTTGCCATGCTCGATCAATTTAATAACGTTTGACAATTGTCTGCCAACCGGGGTTTTTTTTTTTTAAATCCCCTAAAAGATGTGATATGTTTTGAAACCACCACTCGGTAAATTAATTGGCAGATCAAATTTGATAGGCGGGAAACTCAAACAAATAATCAAACGCTCTCTTCCACTTCCTCTCTCTCCCCAGTTTCAAACTTCATTCGTTCAAATCGAATAAGTCAGTCGACAGCGGAGTGCAAGATCAGGTCAGACTGCTGGCAGCTTTGCTTTCTTTAGTAATCAGAATATCAAACTTGACTGAAACTAGAAATTTGAACGCGGATTGATTCAACTCAGACTGACTGAGAACGTTCGTCGGCTGATTGGGCATAGATCGGTGAACTTTCCATTATGGGAGTGGAGGATTACCATGTGATTGAACTCGTTGGCGAAGGCTCCTTTGGCAAGGTTTATAAGGGCCGACGGAAGTTCACTGGTCAGGTACTATTGTGTTCTGAGGCCCCCTCCTCGCTGCTTTTATCACATACGCGAGTATGCCTGATTATGTAAGGAAAAATCTACAATTTTAACTCTCTGTTTGTTTCAGACTGTGGCTATGAAGTTCATTTTGAAACACGGAAATAGTGACAAGGACATTAAAAATTTGAGACAAGAAATTGAGGTAATCTCGGACTTACAATTTACCTACCCTCTACTCTGCTTTCCCAGTTTCAGACTCTGCTATATCTGTTGCAGATTCTCAGGAAGCTGAGACATGAAAACATTGTACAAATGCTAGATTCTTTCGAGACCCCCCACGAATTTTGTGTTGTCACTGAATTCGCTCAAGTAATTGCCTAGATTTGTGCTCAATCTTTCATCTTAGTAACTCTATTATCTTGTCAAAAAGACTAAGAATTTCTCCAATCAGGGCGAACTCTTTAACATTTTAGAGGATGACAAGTGCCATCCTGAAGATCAAGTTCGGGCAATTGCAAAACAGTTGGTTAGTATTTATGAATTTTCAAATCAGACTCTACCACTGACTGGTCATCTGGCTTTCTTTTGTCTTTGATTACTTCATATGAAATGGTAACTCATCTTCTTTCTTGTTTTACTTGTCATTTATCTTCATTCTCAATTTCAGGTGAGAGCATTATATTACCTGCACTCCAATCGCATTATTCATCGTGACATGAAGCCACAAAATATTCTGATCGGTGCTAGGTCTAATGTGAAGGTTAGTGTATCAGACAATACACATTTGTGTTAATGTATGCTCATGGCATTTACAAATGACTGGGAAACATAGGAGAAATTCAACAGGTGAGCTTCACATGGACATGTGTCATGTAGAATTAATGTTTCACAATTTATTTTGCTTAAGGGACCTTGCATATTTCTTGTTCTTTAATTTGGGGGTTGTTTCCTGTTTAATGTTCCATATACACACATATGTATACCCTGTGATGCTATTTTTCTTTTGACAATTCATTATTTTTGTTCTATTGCTTCAACAGTTTTTTCTGCTACAAGAATCATCTTCTTTAAATTTTCTACTCTTTAAATGTCAGTAATGACTGTTTGAGCTAAATATCTGCATTTTAATCGCTGCAGCTTTGTGATTTCGGGTTTGCACGTGCAATGTCTACCAATACTGTTGTTCTAAGGTCATTTAAAGGTATGCTCTCTTCTGAAGTTTAGCATCCGCATCATAAATGTATTTGGCCAAGCTATCAGCTTTCTGATGTTGGATTATGTTTTCAGGCACTCCTTTTTATATGGCACCAGAGTTAGTGCGAGAGCAGCCCTATAATCATACCGCAGATTTATGGTCCCTTGGAGTAATTTTGTAAGCATTGGAAACTCAATATAGATTTAGCCATTCATTTGTTTGTTGTGTTTGATGTTTCTGTGCGGGCCTATAAGGCTTGTTTTTGAACTGTTGTCATTTGATTAATTCAATATTTCGTTACACTTTTCTGAGGCCGAATAAGTTAGTGTAAAAAAACTTGGAATGTAGAGAAATTGCAACTGTAAGTTGTCAGAATATTTTAACGGAAAAAACCTAAAGGATTGAACTATCACCGCTTCCTCAGTTGCGTCCCAAATTACTTGAGTTGCCAAAAAGGTTGCAAGAAAACAATTTGGACTAATTTTGTAAAATAAAATTTACAGTTACACTCTTAAACTAATATTACTATAAGAAATAGTCTCGTTCGCTAAAATTATGTCATTTTGTCATCAATTAAACTATAAAGTTTTGTTCACATAACAAAATGACGTAACACTCAACCAACCTTAATTCTCAATAAATTCAATAAAATCAATTGTATTTACTAAGTCAAACCCTATTTAAGAAAATGACTTCCCAATTCATTTTTAAAAATTTTGTTGCACCCTTTTTGAAGATTCTAGTAGTACGGACTGCAAGTGGGGAGACCCCTTTTAGTGTTTTTCTTTATTTTACATTGACATGGATACGAGCGTTGTGCTTTCAGATAAAGTTTATGTTGAGGATACTGAGTTTTTATGTTACAGTTTCACATGAACTATTTGTGCTTTTACTGATAAATAGAAATACACATAAGCTGCATTTGGGCAGATATTAATTTATCTGAATGCCCTTACCGTTTTCATGTCCTATTTTAACAATGAATGTCAGCTATGTTCAGAGTTTGAGAAAAGGTATGATCATTAGTTAAAGGCATGTTATAGAGTTAAATAAATTATTCTTATATTTTGTCATTTTAGGTTCGGTTCACTTAACATTGAAAGAACAAGAGTGATGAGGGCTTATTTAATTCTTAGTTTGAGTGTATGCATGGAAGTGTGCTTCTCAAGCTTCTGAATAAGGGGCTGTCCATTGTCTCTTTTTATTTATTTAATTTTTGTGCTGAAACTGAATAGAATTTGGTTTTGAACTTCTTAACAGATATGAACTTTATGTTGGCCAACCTCCTTTTTATACAAATTATGTCTATACATTGTTTCAACACATTATAAAGGTAGACACAAAACAGTCTCTATATGAATTATCATTTTACATACAAATTTAAAATCCAATCTTTTTCCAGGATCCAGTAAAATATCCAGATAGCATGAGCCCAGAATTCAAGAGCTTCCTGAAAGGTTTGCTGAATAAGGTAATTTAATCTTCTTAAAAAACTACAAATTAACTTGTTTGATAGGGTTGGAGACTCATAATTTCCAAGAGAACAGGTTCCACAAGACCGGCTTACTTGGCCTGCTCTCCTTCAACACCCTTTTGTGGCAGAAACCTTCGAAGAACAAAAAGCTAGGGTAATCTTGCTACATACCATCTCACGCAAGCACAAAGACATAACCATTTTCATAGAGGCGACAAAAGACAAAGAAATTAAGTTATTTTACGCAGTTTTTTTCATTGTTCAATGTCAGACACATAGTAGTAAGTATAATTGTAAACTAGCAGGGAATGCAACATCATAGTACTGATGCAACATGGAGAAATAAAGAACAGACAGATCAGGTTCCTATTACTTCTTCTAAAGGCAGTCTTGAGAGTAAGCTCTTCATGTTTTACGTATCTCCAAGTGAAATGTATTTTTCAATGCTCTATGAAGCTTTCTCTGGTGGATAATGGTCGTCCTCCTATGGCCCTAGACATCATTGGTACTCCAGTTGGTCTGAGTGATACTCACTTGAAGATTCCAAACTCAGGAAAGAATAGTTATCCACCTGAGGAGTTTCCAGGATTTACAAATCCTAGAGACATTGTCCAGTCAGGTTTACCTCTCATTATATATATAACAAAAAATAAATATGATTTTTATAAGCCATGAAATCTTTCTTTGCTATATTCAGTGGTTCCAATTAATTCACTGGCAGTGAAGATGATATCTTTTCTTGCCACCAGTAATTGTCTCTGGTGTTTATTTGATCTTTTTATTAACTGGAGGCTTTTAGATGTGTTTTACCATTGTCATAATCTCACTCCTTAATGTTCTAGATTGTATATTAGTAAATCATATGCTGTATATGGTTTATATGTGCACCATTGTGTTTCAACACCAAACTGATGCAAATCAAATGATGACGTTTCAATAGTTATGTTTCTTTTGTGAAACCTGAGCTTTATTGGTAACTTTTGATCGTCCTGTCTCTTCAGGTTGCCAGGAATTGGATAAATTAGAAAATGATTCTCGCACAGTAAAATGTGCAAAGATTATTGGAGAAGATAATAAGTTATTGGCCTATATTTTATTACCTTTGAAGAGGTGGCATGAGGAATCTCCAAAATCTTGCAGGTACGCTTCATGACGTGATATTCTTTATAATGATGCTTATCAACTTGGAAGCTCTCTTTTAGTATTACAATTACACGACATCATA
>NQLW01000844.1:468092-492910 GCA_002312845.1 Kalanchoe fedtschenkoi
TCATTTGGAAATGTCAGGTGGGGGTGCCTGAGATAGTTCTCCGTAGCTTGGATCATGTGGATCCGAAAGATACCGGGAAGCCAATTGCATTCATTGCTAAAATGACCAGCCAGAAGGCTCTTGCTGTTCAACTTGTGAGCAAAGGCCTGCTGCATCCAAACAGGATGAGGAAAATCCTTGACCGTTCGAGTCCAATGCAGGTGGTTATGGATGTTCTCATGATACTCTCAGATTTAGCTCGTATGGATAAGGTATTAAGTTCTGTTATTCAATTGTTGCTTTCATTTCCAGAATTTCATATCAAGCAGAAAAGAAAAGCATTGATTGTAGTTTCTTAGCTGCGCCGTTTTCCAAGGGATGCTCTACTGAGGACACAGTTTTGGGTGATATGGGTGATAAATTGTTTAATGCTTTCAAATAGACACATTATAGACAATGGTTTCATATGGAATATGAATGTAAGTGATGATTACTGATGATTTCGAAAATGTACAAGGCTAAAGGCTTTGTTTCAGAATGCTGTTGTTGTGAAATTTAGAACTGATTTGTCGCCTCACACCGATCAGCCAAAACCACACTCAAGCCACTTTTATTTCAATGCATCCTGATTGGATGAACATCAGATTTTCAATATTTTTCCGACGTATTTGTATTTGAGAAATTTTCATATTATGTGATGCTTTATGATTGGTTTGGGCATGCAGGCATTCTATGAATATATAAATGGTGCTGGTGTATTGGAAGTTCTAAAGGGTTTTTTAAGCCATGACGATCCGAACTTTCGTGCCAAGGCTTGCAGTGCTCTAGGCAACATGTGCCGCCATAGCTCCTACTTCTATAATTCATTGGTGAGTAATTTTTCTTCTGATATGTGTTTACTGGCATGATGTTCCATCAACCTTTGTGACTACCTATGGCTGCCTGATAGTTTTTTTCGTGACAATTTAACTTCGACTCATCCTTACAGGCAGAGCATCAGATCATTAGTCTTCTTATCGACAGATGCTCAGATCCAGATAGAAGAACTAGGAAATATGCTTGTTTTGCGGTACAGTTACCTACTTTTGTTATCCCTCATAGAATCATGTATATTTACATCTTTCTATGCATGTTTACTTCACATGTTGGATGATTACACTCTATCCTTTTTTTATATTTCGGCATATAGATTGGGAATGCAGCTTACCACAATGATACATTGTATGATGAGCTGAGAAGGTCAATACCTGAACTAGCAAATTTATTGCTCTCACCGGAAGAAGAAAAGGTGAAAGCAAATGCAGCGGGTGCTCTGAGCAACCTAATTCGCAATTCGAACAAGCTTTGTGAAGAATTAGTGTCAAAAGGGGCAGTGAAGGTGTGGCCTTGTCCATGTTAATTCTTTTGCTTTGGTTATTGATTCCCTCCTAACAAGCATGTGACCAAGGAGTTGACGTCCTTCTCATTGATTTCGATATTTTCCACATTTTCAGGCGTTGTTGAAATTAGCTGCGGATAGTTTTGTGATGGCCTTAAACCCATCTAGAAGAGATGAAGCTAATGAGTCATCAATGAAGATAGCTCTGTTCTCATTGGCGAAAATGTCCAAACACCAACCCTGTCAACAATTCATTCAATCTTCGGAGCTGTTTCCTGTGATTGGGCAGCTTCGACAGTCTCCTGAACAGATGATAGCTAATTACGCATCAGCAATAATGAGAAATGTCATGGGAGATTGAATGTGTTGAAGCGCAGCCATTGGAGTTTTGCTAACAAGTTGTTGATATTTGTAGAGGATTGATGCCGCAATACCAGTTGATGAAATAACTTGAAGTTAGGCAAGGCAGCCATTTACGCGAATTACTAGGGGCTTATAATATTAGGTTTGGACCGAAAAATAGTTCTCAACCATTTTGGTTTAGGGTTTAGGATTTTTTTAAGGCTTTTGTAAAGCCCAACTTTGAAAGCCCAAAGTATTATGTAGAATTAGGGTTTGTAGACATTAGGAGAGAGCATTGTTCGGTGAAAACCGATTCAACGAATCGATATAACTTGACCGAATTAATTCGGTGAATCGGTTAATTCGGTCAAAAACTGAAAAAAAAATGATTTATTCGGTTCGGTTAGTGGAAGAGAAATTTTTGAGTTTGGTTAATTCGGTTAACCGAATTGACTCAAAAATAAAATTATTAAATAAAAAATATTTCTAAACTCGTTTAATAAACGAGCTGAATTCGAGCCAAGCACTACCTAGCTCGAATAAGCTCATGAACATACCTCATGAAGACTCAAACTATACTCGTTTATAACCAACCGAGCCAAATTCAAGCCACAAAAACCAGTTCATCAAATAAATGAACTGATCTTAAACCAAGAACTACTCGTTTCGTTTTAGCTTGAAGAAGAGGCTCGCATGGACTTAAGATCACATGAGAACGAGACAAAACAAATTTATAAATAAATTCTTTACTCTTATGGTCTCTCAGAGTAGACAATGTGGGACTAGTGGGAAAAAATTTGCTCTTTACTCGAAGCGTGTTCATGTGTTGTGAGCCTAATATATTTATTGGTTAAGGCTGCCTGACAATGGCATGACTTATTTTATGCAATATATACTAGTAAATTTTCTACTAATAAAAGGCTATAATTCTACCTATTGTCAAATTTGTCTCGAGTTAGATGGTGAAATAGGAGATGAACTCATATCTCCATGTGTAAAGGAACAACCCCATCCATCTTTACCTGGAGTGTTTATAGCGTTTCATTTCTTAGAATAAGTGACAGGGTAACTTGATCCTTTGACCCTTCCTATATAAGAGCCGCAATCGCTCTTTTCGCCTTCAAATGATGATAGGTCAGTATCTTCAACATTTGAGATGAAATCATCAAAGTATTGCCCTGCTTCTTGTATAAGTTCCTTGGACATCCTGTGTTTGTCATTGCTTCTCTGGAGAGTTTCAGAGCTATTTGCATGGTTATTTTGCACCATGGCCTACATAAATCGTGCAAACAAAATAGAGTTCGGGTTTTGTTTAGTAGTCAGAGATCTAAATAATGAAATGTTGATATAATAAGCTAAGCCAAGAATCCGGTTTCTCCATACTTGTTCCAACTCCAGTCTTATATCCTCAACAACGTTTCTAAGTTCCTTTCGCATTACATTGTACAACCCAGTGTTAATGTGCTCTCCAATGGGGTTGTCCGCCTTACGAATTTCAAAGAATATGAAAAGGATCAAATCACACATAATTAGTGAGGATTAGTGTATCCTCTTCTGTAAAAGTGGTCGAACCTTTTGTGCATAAACTGTCCATATTGGCCTTTTAACTCCATTCCTACTGAACCTAGTGTTCCTTGGTTTTTCATCTGTTAGAGCAGAGGATTAGCTCTGAATGATCGAAACATGTAAGAAAATCATACAAATTAACTTGTTAGAACCAATATCAAAATGTTACAGAAACTGAAAAGAGGATACATTTATACTACTTGAACTACACAAATCACAACATAACAAGCATATCACACTCTGGTGTTGAACTTCCTTAATAATGTATCCATTTAGTACGCACAACTAGCGTGGCAATGCACTCAAAATGAAAAGAAAACTCCCATCTTCTGCAAAGGGGAAAGGTTATTACCGAGTAGCCATCATGCAACTTTTGAAAGTCTCTTTGACTCTTGGACCCTCCAGATAATCTTGACTGATTTGAATCAGCTGATTTATGTGAAGGAGTTTGGATTTCACCCATGTTCAACCTCTTCAAGTAAGCATGACTGTTTTGCTTACATGAAGTTTCCACTTCACTCTACCATTCTGTATATCAAATACATTATATCAAGCTTACAGTTTCTAGGAGTTATCCCACATCCCTGAAAATAATATTTTGTTACAAAGAGTACACATAGAAAACGACTTTTTGAGCTACTTTATTGAATCATGAGCAACCTGACATTGAGTATCGGCTCGATTATGGTTGAAATAATAATATTTTTGTGCAGTCAGTTCTGTAAAATTTAAGCTATTTATATGTTTAAATATGAACTTATGCGGCTAGGTTTTATTAATGAACTGATGTCAAACAAAAATATTAAGAACTCGAGCCAAGTTTGAGCGTTGTTCTCATTAATCGAGTAGCTCTCGAGCCGAGCTCGAGCTTTGAATTTTTTGGCTCGACGAGCTCGGGTCGAGTTCGAAGCATGGCGATATGCGGTTAATTTCGGTTAGTTAAATATTTAACCGAATTATCGATTAACCATATAATTCGGTTCGGTTATCGGTCAGTACTTTTAAAATTCGGTTAACTTGGTTCGGTTAACTGAACAATAATTCGGTTCGGTTAACCGACCGATGCTCTCCCCTAGTAGACATATTGTATATATAGACATATATACAAAATAATAGAAGACATTATTTGGAGGTGTTGTGTAGAGTAAGGGCTTAGTTGGGAATTGTGTAGTGTCAATACTTAGAGAAGGTGAGTTATCAATATTATATTCAGTTAAACTATAAGAGGTATAATTGAAAAATCTATTGAGATGTCATGATGGGCTATCCTTTTAGTTTTGGCTATCTATTTTATTGATGAGATTGTATTACGAGTGTGCCATTGATGTCAAGGGCATATAAAAGGTATGAGGAATGAGGTCACCGATTGAACATGAGATTGTAGCTGTCTTACTGGCTAGGTTATAGATATAGGTACACTGTTTCACTTTTCATCATGACAAACAAGAATGCCTTAAATTACAGCATATGTAAGTAAGATTATCAATGCAAATTCGAGAAAATTTGTATTTGCTAATTATTGATAATGGCGGTCAAATTATTAAAAAAGAAGAAGCAGGTCATGTGTCGGCCAACAGCCACACAACTGAGTTGTTGCTGCAATTTAGTTTAATAAAAAATAGGCACCATACTTATTTAACAAGCAGTTTAGTTTTTCACTCTTTTTTGAATAGAGAATTATGAATCGTCTGTTTGTTCTCAACAACAGTTAATTCTGTCATGTATTTTTTGCATTTTTCAAGCACCTCATCTCATAGGCGGATCCACTGGTGGGGCAAAGGGGGCAGCCGCCGCCCTGCCCCCGAATCCCACCTAAAATTCTTCTAACTAGGGTAAAAAAAATTATATATATAGAAAAAAAATTATATATATAGAAAAAAAAATTATATATATATAAAATTATGAATCGCCTGTTTGTTCTCAACAGCAGTTAATTCTGTCTTGTATTTTTTGCATTTTTCAAGCACCTCATCCTTCACTTCATTTAACTCATGGGTAATGAGTTTTAGAAAATATTGTGCACGAAGTAATTTCATATTGTTTTGTAAGAAATAAAGAGAAATATTTTAAAAATTTGTCAAATTTTTCTTTGAACATTAAAATCTTTGTTTTGAATGTAACATATTTGAAAGTCTCCAGTTTCAGATTTTTAGGCTTCCAAAATTTCATCACTCCCTTGTAAATCTCGATATGAACCATTGTGTATATTGCACAATCTTGGTTGTTTAAATTTGTTCTCCATTTCATTTCAAGAACACAGTCATTAAAATCTTTGATCTCTTTTGCTTTTGGATGATTCATTCTTTTCAACACTCCAAAAAACCCAGTTTTTAGTAAAAAAATATCTATATAATCATATGAAAGATAAATTTCGTTGTATGCAACACATAAAACATTATATAGAAATGTATGTTACTCATTCAGCTTATATGTTTCTTCAGAATGCGTTCTGCATATGTAATACTAAAAAATTTACTATTCTAGTATGCCAACCAAACGGATGTGGGTGCCCAAAGAAAGCTCAGGTGCTGCACGAATAGCGTAGTGAGAGCATACTAGAATAGTTGGGGTAAAAAATACGTACCAAATATATCCAATCAGTTAGTATTGTATTCAACTATTAATTATAAAGGATTAAATATTTCCAAAATATTCTTCAGATAAATATTAGTTTGTTAATAGTAGTAAAAGGAAATATCAATAACATAATCGAGAATCAATTAATAAGTAATCACATAATCGTCCGAAATTAATTATCACTAAAAAATTAAGCAAAAATAATGACATTCTCATATATTAGTGGGAATGGTGGGAGTAGAAAAGTCCAAACAAATAACTAAAAACAAAAGAAAAAAAACGAGTCAGCCCGGCCCCAAATCAGCGTTTTACGAGTTTAGCGATAGCGAAGCGTCTTTGCTCCTCATCACATTCGATTTTGTAGGTTGTATTCGACTTCTACCGGCCCCAAATCGATTCTGCAGGACTCAACTTCCATCCACATACATCCAATTTTGAATCCGAGTCCTTTCATTTGTGAGTAATTATTTCATTCATGAATTCTTATTTCTGGTAGATGCGAAGCCCTAGCTTGTTTAATTGGTGATGTTTCTTAGGCAGTAAATTTGGAAATATGGATTAGTTTGATGCTGATGTTTTAGGATTTGTTTGCAGAAGAATTCAGCTTCAGAGTCTTGAGTGTTGATGGGAGGTCATGGAGGACTCAACATTCTGCCGCAGAAGCGGTGGAACGTGTACAACTTCGACAATAGGGAAAAAGTGCGCAAGGATGAAGAAGCTGCTGCAAAAGAGGAGCAGCTCAAGCGCGAACAGGCCAGGAAGAGAGACGCTGAGTTCAGGCTCGAGAAGCTAAGGACCGCAAAGGGATTGGAGCCATTGATTAAAGATTCAGCTGAAGAATCAAAGTCTGAAGCAGCCCCTCCGGCAACTGAGGCTGCTGTGGCTGTTGAGGAGCCGCCTTTGGAGTCAAATCATATAAATCTTTTTGAAGGGATTAAGATATTTGACATAGTGGAAAAAGAGAGGAAGGTGGACGTGGAGGATGAAAGATCTAAGAAGAAGAGGAAGAAGGAGGATCCGGTACGGGTTGTGACGGCCGAGGATGAGAAGTATCGGCTTGGGTACGGGGTTGCTGGGAAAGGTGTTAAATTGCCTTGGTACATGTCTAAACCAAGTGATTTGGACCACGGGCAGGAAAGTAGGCGTGGCGGTGAAAAATCTAACAAGCAAAAAGATAAGAATAAAAGTGGGGTAAAGAAGACATTAGAAGAACTAAGAGAAGAACGGCTGACAAGAGAGAAGCGTGAGAAAGGAAGAGAACGAGCATTGTTAGCCCAAAGGAGTGGTAGAGATCGACCTGTGCCAGAAGATAGGTATTACAGGAGATAATCTTTTAAGTGCACTGTTCTGTTTTCATAAACTTTTTAGTTTTGTGGAATGGCACAAAATGTTGCCCTTTCCCACATATGGCTCTTTGTGACATACTAAATCTAGCAAAGTAATCAATTTGCTGGCAATGCATTAGTAGTTAGCCAAATTCAGAACTTTGCGGAGCATCTATGGTTGATCTCGTTATGGTGAACTCGTACTTTTTGTGTGATTTTTGCTTGTTTTATGTACAATAGTGTTGACCTTTCATCAAAAAAATGTCTCTTGTATATTGATCAACTGTTCTATGATTTACAGCCTTCCATTTGAGTTGGTAGAATTTTAATGCATATCATATGACGCTCTGATGAGCACATGTCTTGGTATTTGTTTGTGCTATGCAATTGAAATGAAGATGAGGATATATAATGTTTTGTCACAGTAGGGCGTTGGAAGGTTATAATTTGGCAGAGGAGATGAAGATGAGGATAGTTTAACCTCTGGAGTCTGTCCTTTATATGGATGCGTGCATAGCTAAAGATATGGAAAATATTGCTGATTAATGTTGTAATAATTTGAGCCCCTGAATGGTTCTGAGACTAGTTATGAACAAGGAATTGATATTAGAAACTATGACAAGCCTCTACCAATTGAGTGATGGTTTTGGTGGATTGAGTAATCATGTGGATTGTGAACTTTCTAATGAGATTCATTATGTGGTATTTTAATTCGTCATGTGATACACCTGGAAAAAAAATACTATTAATGAAAAGTCGTCAAGTTACACTTTGATTTTTTTGTGTCACATGATGATTCTTCGTTGGGTGAATCCACAAATCATGAAGACTATATCAATTAAAAAATTCAAATAAGACGAGCAAAAAAGTATAGGTTAAAGCAGTACTACATAAAAGTTATTTATGGGTCATTTGCAAAATTCAAAAAATTAATTATTTTTATACATTTGATGATCACCTTTAAAGAGTAAGGTTACACCCTTATTTGAATTTCACCCACCAAGACAGCCGCAGCTTGATAAGCTCCACCACCTCGACTATGGACTATTTTATACTCCACATAATTGATATAAAAATATTCTCCCAAATTATTCATATACCTTAGATGCCCTGCGAATGACCCAAGACTCCATTTGATCTACCACTGATTGTATCTGGTTCAACTCCATCCCCACCATGGGAAGCACGACGACCACATCTGTTGTAAGCAACTTTTTTGTAGTGTTCCAACAAGCAGTATCAGAGTTTAGTAGCAAGTGGAACTAATGTAGTTTTATGAAAACGTGAAGACTGAAAGTTCGACAATAGAGATTTTAGTCATTACAAGATGCAAATTGAGGATTATTTGTAGCTAAAGAAGTTGCACAATATTTGTCAAGATGCAAGTCGGATTATTTGTTGTGTTTAATGTCATCAAGAGACAACCACGTATGAAGTACTCAAGAAATTGTCTGACATGTATAAGAAGACATCCGGAGCCAACAAGGTATATTTTGTTTATAAGTTGATAAGTATAAAATTAAAGAAAGGAGTTAGTGTGAAATTTAATTTACTCAAAATAGGGTTTTGCTGGGATTATATTTAATGATGAGGTTATATACTATTTTTCTTGAATTTCTTACCTGAAAGTTGGTTAAGAACATTTATCACGGTGAGTAGTTCAACGGGTACAGCTAATATGACTAAGTAATAGATCCGCATTTTGAGTATCAGTGAAGACTTGACACTTCAAATATCATTACCCAGATGGAAAAAATGACTACAAACAACTTACTAAATGTTGTGACTAAAAACTTAGATGCACATGATGCATTCATATGCTGCATTGAGAGTTCTATACAGTCATGTATTACTGATTCATGTGCTTTATTGCATTTGTGCTTTTTAAATAGTTGATGATTAACTTCACAATTTGAAAGTTTGACGTTAGTCATCTATAGCAAATGATGAACGGTTGGAGATTGAAGGTAAGTGTGATGTTGTGTTATGAACATCGCTTGGTGTTACTTGGACGCTGAAAGACGTGAAATACATTTCTTGACTAAAGAGAATGCTTATTTTAATGAGTCAGTTAGATAAAAAAGGATTTCATTTATCTTCAGAAGCGACCCATGGAAAGTAGTGAGGGGTACTCTGATTGTAGCTCGTGGAGACAAAGGTTGGAAATATACTTGTTGATCAGAAATGAAGCTTATGGCAGTTCATAATGGATGAGCCATCAACACTACGGCGCCAGAAACTATGTCATATGAGTAAAAAGAATGAAATTGCTAGCTGTTCGAGGAAAGTTTCAAGGGTGAAGCATGTGAATTTGGAGTTTAGTAAGCATCATGTATTAGGCAAGTAAAAGAGAATTACACTCTTAATGATTGAGTACGAGCCAAAAGCTAAAAAGTTAGCATTAATCCATTCAGGTGTTTATGGGCCTACATGAGTTGCATCAGACAAAGTAGCTCGTAATTATGTCACTTTATGGTCCTACACTTCACTTATGGATGTTTTGGCTTCAGAAGAGAGTTGCTCTTTGTACCTCATAAGCAAAATACATGGCTATAATTAAAGTTGATAAGGATATGATTTGAAATGAAGAACTTTTTAGAAGAGTTGGGGAAGAGACGAACAAATAATGCCTAGCTTACAGACAATTGGAGAGCATTGCATCTTGCAAGGACTCTAGTGCTTCATGCTAAGAGAGGGCATATTTAACTCTAAATATCATTTTATCCAGGAGGTGATACGAGAATAAGATCTCGCATTGAAGATATTCTTGATAGGAGTTGAAAAGTAGTGACCATAGTAAAGCTAAACTTGTTTATTCGATTAGTCAGATTTCAAAGTTGATCAAGTGAAGTTGATGTACTAGTGAAGACTTCGGTCATTTGTTTGTGGATTACATAATTTACATTGAGTTGAAATTAGTTTCAAATGAGAGATTATGAGGTGTGAAGCTAATTATATAATTAAGAATAATAAAAATTAGAAAGAAATAAAATATAATATAAAATTTTAATTTATTTAGATTTCCTAATTCCGTATTTCTTGTTGAACCACATTAATATTATATTTTTATTTCTTCTTTCTTCATATAATTAGAATTACTCTCATATGTATGTTTTCTAACAAGAATAAGTTTGTTCACCACCATAATACCATCTATAATGAATCAAATTAATATTGTTTGATATATAGCATAACGATAGTTGCATAGGCTGCAAGGGGAAAATTTAACCATCCGGCAAATCTTGCTAAATGCGGAGCTAAAGGAGGAGATATTCAATACCATTTCTCCTCAAGCGAGGGCCCATCTCCAGGGAATCACCCTATTTGATAAGGCAAACAGCCTTGTGTGAACTCGGTCCACAACAGGAGACGTTTCGGCTAGAGCCTATCGTAAAGCCTCAGAGGGCGCGCCCCCGCACAGCCCTATTTGGTCTCTTTCCTGGCTGCATGCCATGCCCAGGAAAATCAGCATGCTGATCTTGAGAATCAAGCAAAACGCGGTGCCGCTAGATGATGTCCTTGATGTCGATGCTCTGATATCAGCGCAAGGGAGTTGATGGAGCATGCCTTTCTGCATGGAAACATAGCTTAGAGTATATGGGGCTAGCTGTCATCTATTATAGGTTGGCCGGTAATGTGTTCTCTTAATGCCCTAGCAAAGCGCTGGGTTGCGAAATCTAACCCGAGATTTCTCATTGGTATGATTCAAATTATGACGTTCGGGTTGGGTCTTTGGGTGATCTCGACTTCAAGATGTGCCATCCTCTTTGAAGATGTGGTTACTCGTACTCTGACTTTTATCATCAAATCAAGATGGGATGTCTTGTCAAAAACTAAGCTGCTTGATTTCAACTCACGCATCCAGCCCTCGGCCTAGGAAATTGATATAATCATTGGCATCGATTCCAGTTCAGATGAGGCGAGCAGGCACTCGAGACTAAATCTTACGTAGCGTAGAGCCTTGGAAGCCTTCCCGAGAGGGCCTCATAGTTAATATAGCTTACAATGAGGATAATTTGGTAGCCATCTTTAGAGAATCTAGCGAGGCCTTTCAGCTGGCAACCCGTAGTGCGAAGCCCGACAGCAGAGTTATGGGAGGCATCTCTGAAATCATCCACAACATCATTGCCACGTTCATTGAGTTGGGAGTCCCCATTATGCAGATTCAATGGGACCCTTCTGTCGGCTCCCATGCAGACAGAAAATGGGCGTGTGCATCCTGCGTCTACTCGTATGAATACACCCTCATCAGACCTCGAAGCAACAAGCTGGCTCGCGCTCTTCTACCTCGGATCGGGCCCGCTCAGTGGGGCTCGGCAAGAGACCTCCCGCAGGAGGCCTACCTTGTCTTTTTTGCTTATCAGCAAGCTTTAGAGGGCTAGCCGGTTTGAGGCTTGGTCGATCCTTAGCCTTTGTTCCATTTTTCGCATCTCCTTGTAGTGTTGCGTTCCCCCTTTCTGTTTTTAATAAAATGGTCTTCGTCAAAAAAGAGCTATTAATGCCTCTTGTGTGAGCTTCCCCCATTGGAGTGAAATTTTTATAAGAAGGCTAAAACATCAGTTTTAAGGGCAGGCCAGCATTTCAGTAAAATTAAAGTTTTAACCACCATCTGATCCAATTGCTTTCCCCCACGTCTTAATGCATAAACTGACCATTATAACTGTAAAGTTTCACTGCTTTCTTCTTTTTCAGACCCGACCATTATACATGGCCCAATTCGAGTAATTAAACATCAACAACAGGTATGAGGCCCCGAGTCACTAACGACAGCTAGGACTATGCAGTTGAAATTGGAAATCGCGCAACAGCGTAAGCAACAGAGGTGTCGGGTGTACAAGCGATAGCTTACTGCAAATGATATTCAAAGAGGAGGCGTACAAGCGATAGCTTATAACTGTAAAGTTTTTCTATCCGCTATCTTATCATCTCCAAAATCATCTAACATTTTTTCTTAGATTATAAATAAAGTTAGGGCTTTGCGGATATTTTCTATCAGGGTATGTAAGCTATGTACCCTGACAGTTAAAATGATGTCATTTTAGATTATTTTTATGAGATTTAAGATTTCTAAATTTTAGAATATTTATTGTTTTAGGGTTTAAAAGATTTTTTGTTTCAAACTTTCATACTTTGAGTGTTTTTTTGGATGTTTCTGAATCCATCTAAAACGATGTCGTTTCCCAACTCTAAAACTCTCAATGCTAAAATCCTAAAAATACTAAAAAAATAAACCCTAAAAAGTCCCAAAATCCTAGAAACTTTGATCATGAAACCCTAAAACCCTAAAAACCATTCAAAATGAAGTCATTTTAGGCATTCATGTATATATCTTGTATACCCTAACAGAGTATATTCATTTTTCCCATAAAGTTATAGCTTACTAGAGGTGAAATTCAAAAAGGAAATAACTAACAACAAGCAATAAGATTCTTATAACTAGTGTGTTAAAGACCTTTAGTTTTTGACGAGCAATTCAGCAAAAAGCATTGAAATTTTGAAGAGAAATTGAACATCAACAAATTAGGTCAGTTTCCTTCCTTATTTTTTAGCAGTTTTCTTTCTATATTTTCTCAGATCATTGTATGTGATTTTTTTTTTTGAAAATGGAATTAATGTTCTTGATGTTGTAGATTTGCAAACATCATCTTCATAGTAGTTGAACATCATCTTCAGTATACTTATTTTTCATTTTTTTCATTTCAATCAGGTCACTAACATATCCATTTTATTTTAGGTTGTTTCCATTGATTTGAAACATTATCGAATTTGGAACATCTTTAGTTGCAATAGGTGTGTTGTTTCTATCTTATATAATATGTTGCCTGAAAAGTATTCATCTAGATCTAAAAAAGGAAAAAATTGATGAATAATTTATAGTGACACAAAGAGGTGTTTTAGATAAAAAATTTAAGAACTCAATTAATTTTTATGTGTCTGAGTATAATTGTGAGACTACTAATGAAATAAATTGATATAACTTAGGAGGATGAGAATATAGATGAAGTGAATATTTGCGGTATAGAAGAGAAAGTTCATACATCTGCATCTAATAGTGATTCACATGGTGGTGATCAAAATACCGTAAATGGGTCTTTGGAAGACATATATGGTCCTATGAATTATAATTATCTTGATCATAAAACTAAAGAATTATTAGACTATAAGGGGCCTATATGTGAATTCAATATTATCTTTTCTTAACAAATGTTCAAGGTATCTTTTATTTTTATTATTAAAAAAGGATGAACAATGGTGAAACTAAAAAGATAGAAAATGGTTAATTTTGCTAAAAAGCGATTGATATAGTATATTGATTTTGTTGTAAGTTGTTTAAATCTCGAAAAAATACAGATTATTAGCAAATGATGGAACATATTATTGAAAATATCTTGTTCGAACTTTAAAAGTCACAACCTTAGAAGTGCATAACTAGTATGAATATTTGGTCTAAATTAAAAATAGTTTAGATTATAGTTAAATAATCGATAAAGAACATAAAAAAGAAGTTAATACAAAGATAGAGTGTTGGAGACTAATTTTAAAATGAATAAATTCTATTGTTAAGTGTCTATCTAAGAATAATATGACTTTTATAGATTCTAATGAGAAGCTTTATTAAGATAATAGTGGCAATTTTACGGAAATGATTGAGATGATTGTTGAGTTTGATGTGATAATGCAGGATCATGTTATATGTAATTAAAATAGTGAAATTCATTATCATTAAATTTTTCATAAAATTCAAAACGAGCTAACTTTTTGTGCTCTCTAATTGTGTTAGAAGTTCTTTTTTAAAAATTAATAAGCAAGAAAAATATTTTTAATAATTTTATATTGTGCACCAAAAGTGAGTCACCAAGAGAAAATGACTCTGTTAGTGCAGTGTGCCAATATATCGAGTTCAAAAATCAAAATAGAAGAATTTTTTTAACATTTTTATAGGTTAACAAATGAAGGCACTCGTCGTCCCGGCGGTTCGGTTCGAAAAAAATTAAAAATCGAACCAAATTATTAGTCATCCCTTTTTAAAATATGAAACTGTAAACCGAATGATTCAAGGCACCCGTCATCCTGACGGTTCGGTTTGAGAAAAAATAAAAATCGAACCAAATTATTAGTCATCCCTTTTTAAAATATGAAACTGTAAACCGAATGATTTTTTAAATTTGAAACCGAACCGAACCGGACCGGACCGAACTGCAGGGAGCGTCGTACGGACATCCTACTCTGTTATATATATATATATATATATATATAGGTTAATGATACTCTTGGAGATTTGTCAACAGCTTGTCAGCAAAAAATTTGATGATGACTATGATGATGCTGCTACTTGAAGGGAAAGTTATTCTGAATCCTTTACTTCAACTGTCTGCCGAGTTTTGGTTTCCCCTTGGTAGGGTTTGTCTGAGTTTGATTGCATCTACGTGTCTTGGCTTCCGATGAGAGTTGCTGCTTTCTTGTGAAGACTTTTCATGGCGCCAATACTATTGGCCCGCGTGTACAAGAGCGTGGGGGTTTCCTCGGCTTTCTGGTGTAGGTGTTGCACGGACCTCAGACACACTACCAAATCAGATGATTTTCTGGCTAACATTTTTAGCTGGAAAAATGGCCAAAAAGTATTGAAAACATAATTTTAGGTAAAAAAACCGGCCAAGTTTCCAGCCAAAGCCTCTCAGCCGAAACGGCTCCCCTGATAAATATTTTCGGTAAACATCCGGCCACTTTTCGGTTTTCATTTCCGATCACTTTGTGGCCGGTCTTTGGCAATCAAAGTGTTTGAAAATTTTTGGTCAGCTTCTGGCCTGCATTTTGCCACTTTAATTTTTTGGCCAGTTAACGATCAATTTACGATCGCTGATCTGCACACTCTCTGTTGGTCATTTTTTGGCTAGTTTTTTGGCCGGATTCAACCATTAGTAAATTTTCTTATTTTTCAAATTATTTTTTAATTTACATATAATATATTTCATAAACCTATTTCTCTACTAAAATATTTCTGAATTTTATAAACATAGTGATTAAATGAAAAATATAATATCAAATGTTATTTAATAAAAGTAACATAAAATAACTATAAAGCTATGAGTTCGTCGGTAAGAGACGTTATCTTCGAGACAAAAGTATAGGCCCGCTCTCTAGGAGCTGTTTCATAATAAGAACATGACAAGAAAAGGATCGATCGGTATTGATAGTTTTATATTCTCAAATGACCTAAATGAGTAAAAAAATATCACTACCCAAAGCACAATAATGTCTCAATCAAAATGATATATAAGTATCAAAAACTAGATATTTTTAACCTTCGCATTGACTAGGTTCTGCTGCACCGGCCACATGATTCAAATTTCTCGTACTCCAATGGCAGCTCGAGAAAAGGATTACTTAGTTTGCTTGCATGAGTAATAGCAGAGTCACAGGCGGTTGCAACGTGTTGAGAAAATAAGATGAAAACATAATGAACAAACTGAATCCGTAAGCTTTCATAATAATTCAATTTTAAGGAACGAAGCAATTACTTAAACTTATATTTTCCTTGTGATTTTCCATACCAAACCTTATGTTGAAACATTGTGTCTCATTATTTTCGTATGGTCATATATCCAACGTTGTTGGGATTCCAATGCTTCCATTTTATAACACAGAACAAGCATTTAATCAAGGAATTTCATAATGACGTCTTATATGCTCATTAAAATTGTAACAACTTGATCTTTTAACAGGTATAAACATCAATCTAACACTGATGTTGCATTGAATATCCAGGTAATACAACACAATGAAAGCCTGATGGTCTAAAAATCAAGGTTAAAATCTCTAGTTCCATTCACTATAATAAATCAAACACAAGTATTTGTCATTCACAACAATCACATATTGTATTATATATAAATTATGAATGACAACTTGTATTCACAAAAAATAGACAAATGGTCCTTCCACACTGTTGATTAAATCTAGTGCTGTCTAAAATAACATCCCTTCCTCTTTCTACAATATAACATTCTTCCTCCTTATACATGTATATAAGTTCGCTAAAATGTGATAGTTGATTTTAAGAGATGATTTATACATGTATTTATACGTCTCTTCCTCTTTATACATGTACTTATGCATACAATTCAATTTAAGAGATGATTTTAAGAAAAGATGACTAACCCGGTGAGTTCTTCTGATAGTTGATTGATTTGATATTTTGAATGAGAAGTTGTATGCGCACCTCCTTCATTCACATCTACAGAAAAAAGGTTAATGTCAAAAGATCAAAAAATTCAATTTTTAAAAATTTTACAAACCTAATTGTCGGTCGTGAATTTTCGTTTTTGATGTGATGAATATTGAGAAAATTCAAAAGAGTTGAAACTATAACTCAATAGTTTAACACCCTATTTAAATCACAATAATGGAAACTGAAATAAAGGCATTGAAAGATAATTAGACCTAGGGTATTGATCACCCACATCAGAAATGACTACACACAAATAGAGGGATTAGATTACACTAAGTTAGTGATCATATACATCAGAAATTGACAATCACTGGATGTGTAAATTATGCTTTCTTATATAGTTCTCTAGCTATTTGAGGATGTGTATATTCTGACACTATACCTTTATTTTTACAGCTAAACATAATCAAGAGGCAATACGTACCAAATTCCATGAAGAGACGGGACGGGCTTACAATGGTAGCATGATCTTGCAGCGGCAGCGGTGGAGCAATCTTGCAGCGGTAGCAAGGTAAAGAAGTGGCGAAGGGGAAGAAATCTACGGTGAGGCAAAGGGGCGGTAGGGGAAGAAAGGAGCGACGGCTGGGAGAAGGAATGGTGAAGGGGGCGCCAGCAGCGAGGCAAAGGGGCAGCAAAGGGGGGTTATGATTTAGAGAGGAGGGAGAAATGGGGAAGAAAGAAGACATGCACCCGATTTTGATTTCATTTTCTGATCCGTTTCCGACCATTTTAAAGTGACTGAAAATTGGCTGAAAAAATGAAATCATTTCTGGCCACTGGTTCGGGAAGTTCCAGCCAATCTATAATTTAATCTGTGCACAAAAAATGAAAGGAGCATATTGTAATTGAAAGTGGATAAAAATGAGCCAGAAAACCTTATTTTTCTGGCCATTTTCCGGCCATTTTTAGTTAGATGGTTACAAACTAACTTTATAATTTTTTTAAAAAAAATGGTAGGTAAAGGACCGAAAATCGGTCAGAATTTGGCCGCAAGTGTTTAGCTAGTTTCCGGCCAATGTGTTTCTGGCCGCAAAGCTGCTATTTTTTTATAGTGGTGTGAATCTTTGAACCACTTATTTATTCAGAGGGATTTGACTAATCTGTGTGGAGCCAATTCAGTAGAATCCTTAATAAACTCAGGGTTTCCAGTATCTACTAGCTCCACAAGAGATAGATTCCATATTGTCGTGCTTTGAGTGAGATGAACTTCATGATTTCTGTAGTAGTTGGGTGTGGCCTCTAGGAGATTTGGTGTGAGAGAAATAAGTGCATTTATGAGGATAGCAAGATGCATGATCCGGTTTATCAGCGCACCATTGGCCCGAGGTGGCTTCTCAGATACTTTAGCTTCCCACTCTTTGTGGATACCTTAGTATTCGATTCCATGATGTAAGATTTGGTTGGTCGCTTCGGATCTGAGGGAGGAGCGCTGACTCTGAATGTGGATGGTTTGACGTGCTACAAAGGGAGTTCAACATGGGGTTTATTCATAATGCGGCAAGAACGCCTGTGATTCTTTTCTACTTGTCTTATGGGGCAAATATTTCTAATATAAAGGTAGAGGTTTCATATTATTTTGGATGAGATTTGGATTGTGAGAGAGAAGAGCATTGAGGTGTCAATGATTTAGTCAGATTCTCAGTCTTTCATGGAGGCCTTTTCGGGTTGGATATCTAGTCAATGGAAATACTATTATATTCTTCGTCAGGTGTGGTTTGAGAGAGGCAGGGCTCGAGTGGTTCATATTTTTTGGGAGGCCAACGGGGTGACCGACCGTTCAGCTGACTTCACCCATGAGTTTGGATCCATTTTTTCTACCCGGGTGTCAGAATTCTTCCAGGAGGTGAAGTTGGCCCTTTCGACCGGATGCTACTCATACTTCTTTTTGTAGGAAGTTTTAAGTTACACTAATCTGTATGGGCTTTTGCGATGGGTGTCATCCCCCTCTTAGCCTTTTTGGTTTTAGGCCTCATGAGCACTGCTTTCATATATTGCCATGAGTCAGGCTTTTTTATTTCTTTTAATAAATCGTCTCATTCTTAAAAAAATAAAAAATAAAAAGACTACGACTTTTTGTGCATTGCTTGATGCATGTAAATTACTTGATCTTAATGTCAGTGTTCTAAGGTGTCAAAGGTATGATAATGAGTCTAGTATGAAGGAAAAACGTGAAGGAGTTCAAAAATAATTATTAAAAGTAAATCTTAGAACTTTATATATGTCTTCTGTGTGGCAAAGTTTCTATCTTACTCATTGTGATATGGCATGGTATTGTATTAAGGTTGTCTCACTTGTTGGAGTTGTACAACATATTTTTATTTTATTTTCTAGTTCTACTAAAAGATGGAAGATCTTATTGATATGTTACAAATTTAACTTTGAAATTTTTATAACATACTTATAGGGAGAGCCGCATAAAAAATGTTAAAGCTATAAGATTTCAAGCTCCTCAATAAAGAATTGCTTTATCTAAATTATATAATATTTTTATTATGTTAAATCCATGAGTACAGTTGAAAGTTTATTTAACATACTCGAAAAATTTATTTTTTCTTGGGATGGTTATATGTGATGATATTTTCTTTCTGTTAACTCAATTAGTAAAATATTATAATCATTGTTTATGTGTCTTGGAAATGTTGTTAAGCAATTATAAGGTATGATGTATTTTTTTGAAAAATATAGAAATGATAGATTTGAAGCAAGTTTGACTGTTGCAAGAAAAATTGTATCTAACATGCATGTGGAAGCTAAGTTTCCAACTAAACGTTCTAAATTATTTTTGAAAAAAAATGATGAGAACGATTATGAAGAAGATGTTCAATCATCCGAAAATTCTTTTCAGAGAATATACTTTTTAGTTGTAGTAGATATCACTATCACTTCGTTAAAAAATAGATTTGAGGATTTGATTAGGTTTGAAAGTATCTTTGGGTTTTTGTTTGATACAGAAAGTTTAAAGTCATGGAAAGGTTATGAACTAAGAGAATGTTGCTTAAAAATTCATATAATTTTTTCTCATGATAAAACAACTTATGTGGATTTAGATGATTTATATTCAGAATTGAAGGTGTTGCAAGTAACTTTACCCAATGATTGTATATTATCTCTTCAAATACTCGAATTAGACAAATTTGTTGATTGTTATCTGAATGTTATGATTACATATCGAATATATTAATTGTGTTTGTTACGCTAACATCAGTTGAAAGAAGTTTTATAAAATTAAATTTATTGAAAGCGTATTTAAGATCTTCAGCGTCTCAAGAGAGGCAAAATGATTTAGCTATTTTATCGATTGAAGAAGACATGTTAGAAAATATTGAGTGTTTCACTCTAAATAATGATTTTGCTTTAAAAAAAATGCTCGAAGAAGTAATTTTAGATGATTCATTTGTACTTTTTGAGGTTGCAGATTAAATAAAATAAGATACATTTTTTTGAAGTGAAGAGAAGACAAAGACGATATTCTAAATGAGTCATATTTTATGTTGTATCTAGAAGTTGTTTATAATTATTACCTTAATATATATTATACAAAATGTTTGAGATTTTGATTTAGTGTATATAATTTAAATTACTTCTAAACCTTATGTATTTATGGTGCCCAAAATATGTTTCCTTTAGGACCTTAAAATTATCAGGAACGGACTTATTCATGTCTGGAGGCTCCACTAAGTAACTCATATCCTACCATCAAGTTTTCCTTCCTTTTCACTGATGCACAGGTGCGATATTTTATTCAAGAATATCATCGCATGGATCCTGCAAGTCAATGTTGACGTGGTGGAGGACATCAGTCTTCTCCTCCTCCCTCACTTTCGGAACAATCACCTTCAGCACACCATTCCTCATCGCCGCCTTGATGCCATCTGGCTTGTACACATTCGGGGGCAACTCAATCCGGCTACAAGACCTCATGCTGCTCTCCTTTCCTTCGCTCTCCTGCTTTTCTTCACCTTTGATCACCAACGTGTTCTATTCCACACACACACACTTCCATGTCATCTCTAGCCAGCCCTGGCATGTCCACACGCAATTACTTCAAATCTTCTCTCTTTGTGTAGTAGAAATCAATCCCATCCAAAGTGAAAATTTGAGCTGTTATAATATTCTCCCTTTCATGATATGTTCGTATTCAATGACATGACAAAATCATTATTTATATTCATGACATGTATGTTACTCTTTTGAGCATCGTTGTAAATATGTAGGATTTTTGTACTCTTGAAATGAATCATAATACAATAACATTGTTATTTCTTTCATGAAAATAAGAGGATACATATCTAGTGTCATGGCCTCCACTTCCAATTTTGCATCAACTCTTATTAGTCCATCAGTTTTTGAAAAGCTCACACGTGACAATTATTTGTTGTGAAAAGTTCGAGTGCTCTCACCAATTAAAGAAGCTAAATTTGTCATATAATTGATGGTTCTTTTCTGGCGCTTGCAAAGAATGTTGATGTCACAAAAGATGACAAGAGCAAGACTATGTCTCCAATCTGAAGTACGGCGCATGGCTGGCACAAGACTAGAAAGTTCTTGGATTCTGGCTCAGCTCTCTTACTAAAGAGGTATTAGTGCATATGGCGATACTGGACTCGGCGAAAAAAGTCTAATCACCCTGGAGGCAATGTTTTTAGCATAATCTCGTGTGCGGGTGACCAATCTCCATATGCAGCTTGCAAACCTCTAGAACGAGAGTACGTCCACCGCGGTGTACTTCAATAAAATGAAGGCAATTAGAGATGAATTAACTGCACTTGGCAACCCGTCGACGATGATGAGATGGTTTCATTCATTCCATCTAGCCTAGATTTTGATTCTAACTCAATTATGTCATGTGTCTTAGCCCAGACAGATTCGATGTCTCTCAATAAATAATATGCTCGGGTCACGACAGACGAGATGCATTTGGAGATGCTACAATAACGGAACACAGGCGGGCACTTTCAATCGTCTACGAACGCAGCTGCACGTGGTCACAGTGGCACGCACGGTTGTGGTGAAAATTGTGCACGTGGGAGAGGTGGATGTAGCATTATGAGACATGGCAACAAACCTTCTGGTGCCCAACTCTGGAAAAAAAATTGGAAGTATCAACGGTTAGCCAAACCATACTGCCATTATCTACTGGCATAGGTTCGAGAAAGATTATCATCCAGAGAAAAGATTGAGTGGTTCACCACCGATAGCCTATAGAATTGATACAAATTGGTATGTTGATAATGGAGCTACTGACATCACCAACGACTTGGACAAGATGATAGATTGTGACAAGTAAAGTGGACATGATTAAGTCTATGCAGCCAATGGAGTAGGTATGAGAATTAGTAAAATGGGTCATACAATTTCACATACCCTTATCCGCAATCTTTAGTTGAAACACATCTTTCATACACCTATCCTCACAAAAACCTTGCATTCATTCATATTTTAGCTTTCGATAATAATGTCTACTATGAGTTTCAGTCCAACTTCTTCTTAATATAGGATCAAGAAACAAGGATGGTCCTTCATTGAGAAAAATGTGAAGAAGGCCTCTATCCTCTTCTTCCAAATCAAAGTAATAAAGTCACTTTTGGAATAAAAAAAACCAATGGTTGTTATAGTCATTTAGGCCATCTTGCGTCTTCCATTGTAAAGCATGTTCCAAAGAAGAACAATCTTCCTTATCTTGATGATTTTAGTGTTGAGTCAGTGTGTGATCTTTATCAAAGGGCCAAAAGTTTTCAACTTTCTTCTGATAAGTCAAACAATATTCATACTGCAACTCTTCAATTGATCCATACTAATGTTTGGACCCTGCTCCAATATCAATCGGTAAACACACATATTACATAGATTTTATTGATGACTACAGCAGGTATACATAGATTTACCTCTTCAAAAAGAACCCTGAAGTCGTCCAAATTTTTCAAAACTTTCAAAATTTAGTGGAGAGAAGATTCAACAAACCAATCATGTCGATGCAAAGAAATTGGGGAGGCGAGTATGAGAAGTTAAATATATTCTTCCAGAAGATTGGCATTGCACATCGTGTATCTTGTGCTCATGCCCGCTAACAAAATGGTTCAGCCGAAAGAAAACATTGACACACAGTCGAAATTGGTCTAGCCCTCCTTGCCAATGCATCTCTCCTTAAAATTTTGGGATGAGACCTTCCTAACCACAACCTATCTCATTAATCTTCTCCCAAGCAAATTGATTGGACATCAAGTGCCATTTAATCTCTTAGGACAAGAAAAGTCAAATTATCGATCTCTCTGCATGTTTGGTTACACTTGCTAACTCAGTTTTAGATATTTTAATCCTCACAAAACTTGCTTTTTAATCTACACATGTAGTTCATTGCTTTGATAAGTCAGTTTGCCCCTTCAAAATAATTTATGAAAATGCTATGGCTCGCCTTAGACAGAAGACTATGTTGTTACCGGACCATTTACTATATGGGAATGTAAATTATTATCATTTTAATATTACTAACACTCATGATCATAATTATTCTCCTAGTGTTGTATATGAACAAATCCGACTATTTTGAAAGTATTTTGAGCAATTTGACAACATAAAAATAAAACTAAAATTTATAATTATGTTATAAAAATATTATTTATTTACAAAATGATTGAGATTCTTTTTGAAAAAATTTATTACGATTGACATTGATGTGATTATGATTGAAATATGATTCGGACAGAGATGAATCCAGAAAGATATAAAAATAATTATAATTATCGTATGATATCAAAATGATTCAAATATAAAATTAACAACAAATCAATAGACTTTTCAAATATTCATTAAGTGAAAAATAAATATTCATTTCATTAAATATTTAATATAATAAGAGATCACCTCTTAATAGAATCTAAGTGCAACAAAATAAAAATTAAGTTAGACTAACTTTGAAAACTAAATAAGATTATGGAAATGAAAATAAAGTACAAATATTATAACTTGAGTCGCTTCTCGATCAAGCGCCTTTTGTTCCAATGTCTTAGGCTGAACGTCTAAGATGACTTGTGTTCGATTAATATTTAAATGTCAAAACTAGGAATGGCAACGGGGCGGGTTCGGGGCGGTTAGTGGTATTACCGTACCCTATCCGTCTCGAGACATATCAAAACCATACCCGCACCATAACCGCTCGGGTATGGAAAACTCAAAACCATCCCCATCCCCGTCGGATTTCGGTTTAACCACGGTTAACCATTTAACCAACAGTCGATCTCACATATGAAAAACCAAAAGTATTATCATTGATCACGAATGAGGAGAATAGCCCGCTCGTTTAGTTTTTCTTTATAACAATGTTTGGAAATACCTAAACTAAATTTTATATCTCTAAAAAGACAATGATACTAATTAATATCCAAGGGCCAAAACACAAACCAGCATCAATTAGATAAAGGATAGAAAACTCCTTAGCCAGCTTATGATGTTCATGAGAAGACTTAATATTAGCATAATCGACTTGTCAATTCAATCTGTGCGTCAGGAATAGTCACAGCATCTAATTCTTTAAGTAATTGATGCAACCAACAAAAAGAATCCATGAGTTTCAAGCATTAAAATTGATAAAAGGATTCAACCTTTGCCTTAGATCTGAAGTATTGGCAGCCAAACCAGAACCCAACTACCCACACCAACAAACCCTGAACATGAAAAACAAATCAAACAAATAACTTCACACAAAAGCAACACAATTCAATCTCAGAAACACAACCTACACATTATCCACAACTCAAATCTCATATAATCTCCAAATCCGCCATCTAAATATTATAAACCAAAATCAAAGAAACACAAACCCCCAAAAACAAAATGTAAGAGACAAATCATCAAACACATTATCTGCAACTTCAACTTAACTCAAGCTTTGAGGTCACAGTTACAAGCTCGAAATAATATTACAGTAAGATCGAAATCAAAGTTGCCTTCATAGCGCTTTTCGGTATTGATCGTAAGGCTAATCAAGCTGCCGATGTAGAAGTACCCGGAGGAACTTGATCTGAAGTCGTCATCCGCCATTCCGGCTGCTGTGCAAGAATCGGACGAGTTGTGCAAAGGGAGATCAAAAATAGGTAGGGACTGGAAAAGGAAAACCGAGGGAGATAGAGAGGACATGCTATTGGTTTACTTCGGCTTGGCTTTTGATTGCTTTGGAGTTGAAACGAGACCAGACGAGGCAGTCGGGAGGGTGAGAGAATGAGAGAGGAGGCCGCGTGGAAGAGACTAGATAGCGAGGACGGTGAGGGAAGGAGGGTGGGCGAAGGAGAGGGCAGAAAATCATTGGAGGGACGATGAAATTGTTGGCGGGATACTGAAATTTTTGTTATAATATTTATTTAAGTGTTTGAGATAGATTGGATATTGCCGCCATTGCTTGTGTTTTAGGTTGTCCTGCAATTTTGTT
>NQLW01000845.1:8931-34263 GCA_002312845.1 Kalanchoe fedtschenkoi
AAAATTACCTCATCTTATCATGATATCTAAGACATCAATGGTTTTTTTGGAAGTCCAAAACGACGCAGCAGCATGTTTAACACAGAGCCGATATCTTGTAACCTTTTTCAGGCGAATGTAATAATAAAACGTGTTTTTTTTTCTGGCCCTTTATGAATTCTTTTTATCGATTGATCTCATTTGAAAAAAAATTATTTAAATAGTCTATTTTTAGTCAGATCCAGTTTGGAACATCGATTCGATTGGGAATAGCTCTGTGAACTTTTTGATGCATACGAGGCGATGTTTGAAATGATGATTTGAGTTAAATAAAACAACGTCGTCGCATCGCTAAACTACAATTGTTGCTCGCTGAAACAGCGAACGATGTGATATAATAACATCTGATCCCAATTTTAAATGGCTGTTGGATTCAACTGTCATTTCAAATCTGAGCTCGAATGCACCAAAAAATTTAGAAAGTTATCACAATCGAACCAATATTTCAAACTTGGTCTAATCTTAATACAAATCCAATTTCAAACTGATGCAAATATACAAATCCACCATTTGAAATTGAATCTTATACATCTATCTACTGAGTCAGCACACAAATCCAAACCCAATTTCAAAAATAAACCATTTAGATAAAAAAAATCAGAAAGGGTTAGAAAAAAAAAACTCCAATAAAACATGTTTGACAAAACGTGATTAAATAAAGAAACAAAGTTTAATTAGCGGAAGCAAACTCCACCAATCATCGTAGTCGTTCGTCGTCATCATCATCATCCGCAAGACTCGTAATGAAACACGGGTCCCAAGTTATTACAAATTACCCAAACTGCCCCTGAACTCAACCCACAAGAAACCAATCTTAGTCTAGCAATCTGGAGGGATCCCCGAACCGACAATTGACAGCCACACGCACGCTCCGCCTAAACGCGGGCGTTGCTGCGTTTCACTCCGGCCGTCATCTTGCGAGAAGCACCGCCACGTGTCCTCTTTCCAGCCGCAGGATCGCCCGCCCCCACCTCGAACCCACCACCACCGCTCACCCCACCCATGTTGAAGCCGAACATGTCGTCCCCAGAAAAAATGTCCTTGAACATCTTCTCCAGATCCTCAAAGCTCTCCCCCTGCACCGATCACAAATTACAAATCTACCCCCATCACACAAACATGAAAAGACACAATTTTCAATAATGCGACGCCGTACCTCGTTTTGGACCTTCCCCATCATGTCGATCATCTCGTCCATGAACTCGCTGAATCCCTGTCGAGGGCAATAAGGGAATTGAGATTCGATGAAAGCGACGGAATGACATTGTACCACGAAACGACGTCGTACAGAAATCACTGTGCTAGATATTTTCCTAGTGTGGATTCAGAAGCGCATACCTCATCGTCTTCGAGAGGGTCGTAGAGGCCGGCGTCGTACAGCGACTTCTTCCCTCGGTCGGATAGGACTGCAACCAGCAACCGAGTCCATCAATTCATCAATTTCACAGAATTTTCCGATGAATGATTTTGAAAAATTTGGAAAAAACTGCAAGCGCGAGATTTGAACGGACCGGAGTAGGCCTCCTGGATCTCCTGGAAGCGGCGGTTGGCCTCGTCGGCGTGCGCCGGGTTCCTCGTCCACTTATCCGGGTGCCACTTCTGCAGGAAGTTCAAAACTCCACCATCAAAACCAAACTCGAAATTCTGTACAGACGGCTGTGTATCACCAGATTTATCTGTGATCCAGTGATCGTAATCAATTTGATTTTACTATCGAAATAAAAAAAAAAAGTACGACCCAAATCACAAAAAATACAGGATAAACTACAAAAACATATTTCGAACTATTACTAATTTTCAAACTAAGTACTGAACTTTTTAATTTTTCAATTTCACCACTATAGACTTAATGAAATGAAAAAGTTTATATAAAAAAACTGATTGTGTGTCTGATATATTTATGCAAATTTCAAAATTCTACCTAAAGAGTTGGACTCCCAAACTAGTTTTCTCATATCATGCTAATTGTTTTTTTTCTATTAAATATATAGTACTGAAATTGAATAATTAAAAAATTCGATACTTAATCTAAAAATGAATGATAGTTGAGAGTATGTTTTTGTAATTTATATAGAAATAAATTTTAAAAAATTTGGTTGGCTATGTGGTATATGATTTTTACAAGTGGTCCATTCACAACAACCATGTCCATTGCATTCAATTCAATTGCACTTTGGTTACACAAATGTTTTATGAATATTCATTTAAAAATCTGTTCGTTATAAATACTCAACATACTTTGAAAATATATTGGTTGAATGGAAGTTGAAGCTCCTCCAACTCCTAAAATTTAAACTAGTAAAAATATATTTTCAAGTAAGTCTTGTATGAATACTCAAGAGAGCTTCATGAATAAATTCGGTTAATATTTAATCTAAGTTCGTTGTTAATCAATGAATCGACCATGAATAATAATTTTAAATTTGTTTAATAAATGAACCGAACATGAGTAAAGGGGTGCTCACTGCTCAACTCGTTTATGTTCGCAAACAAACTCGATAAAAAGTTCCATAATAAGCTGGATGAGAAGCTTGATTTGAATTTTGATAGCTCTATTAAAAAGCTAGAGGACTTACCGGTTTACGTTAGAATTAAATTCTATTTCAAACATGTTACTCTATATTGATAAGGGTTAAACAATTGAAAATTAGTGAAAATGAATACAACACCTGAAATAAATTTTGTCTAACATAAATTAAATGATGTAACTTATGCTTATCATTTGAAATTATTTAAGGGCTCGGTAAACAAACGAGAAAAACATGAACAATGAGATTCTTGACTCGTTGACGAACGGTTCGTTTTGATTTTGTTTAAAGGATTGATTTAAACGCGTTTACAACTTGTGCGAGATTTGTTTATAAACTCGACTAAAAATTATTTTTTAAAATTTATAAAGTTATTGATCAGTAAAGTGAATATCTTTTAACAAGTAGCTCGTTTAAAACTTGATCAGACTCGTTTATCATATGTATTAAATTGTATATTAGATTAATCCAAATGTTTGAGTTGAGCTCGAGCTCGGCTCGAACTCATTAAATTAAACGAATCAAATTTAAATATTTTTTTAAAAACTGATTAATACTCGGCTCATTTACAACTATAGTCCTCATAGTAATTTATTTTGCAGTTATAATCCCCACAACTAGAGTTATTAATTGTGCTATTTACATAAAATCTTGAACTAAATAAAATTAATTTTGTTCAAAAATAATTCAATTCAATGGTTAACAATTTGGAGAGAAATCAAATCAAAATAGAGTCAAATTGAAAATTAAATTATTGAACTAATATTACAATATCATATATTATCAATTAACAATTTAATAGTATCAATTCAAATCAATGTTTCTCCTTTCGCATTATCTATTTAATATTTTAAATAAAATTTAGCATTATAGTATAATGTGACTAAAAAATAATAAGGGGGTGTTGGGAGAATCGAACTCCCGACCTCTCGCACCCGAAGCGAGAATCATACCACTAGACCAAACACCCTCTCGATGCAGAATCCCGACAAAATTATTATTTATTTGTTAAAGTGTACAACGATGTTTGGTTGGGTTTTCTTCTTGCGATTTGTCGTCTGACCTGACCGGAGCACGAACTGGAAAGCTCGCTCTTGCGTTGCGTCCCAACGCCCGAGCTGTTGACTATCGAACCAGAATGGCGCATCCCGGCAGTAGCGTAAGCCATGCCCTTCTCTTCAATTTTGAAATCCTTTTCTTTTTTGTTATTTTCAAAAACTCGAACAACAAAGTAAATCGATGTGAATGGTGGTTTGGTGCGGGAAGGGCGCTGGCGGAGTTGATAACACCTTCAGGAGGAAGTTTGACAAAGAAGAGTATCTCGAACGAGCTCGCCAGCGCGAACGTCAGGTTGCTACAAGCCCTAGTTTTATTTATTGTCTCGTATTTTTGTTGATATTCAAATTAGGTCATTTTTCAATTTCTGTTCTGTCTCTGATATTGATCTTGCTTTATGATGTAGGAAAAAGAGGGTAGTTCCAATTCCAAATGTGAGCGTCGGATCGCTTTTGGCTGATTAGTTTGTGCTTGGTTTTCTGATCTACCTGTTTAACTAGCAAACATCATTTTGAACTCCTGTTCGAAGAGTTACATCTTTAGGATTTTAAGTCGTAGAGATATGATGAATATGTGTTGTGTGCAGCCAGAGGTCCGGTTGTGCAGAGAAAGCCGCTGAAGCATAGGGATTTTGAGGTCGATCTTGAGTCTCGACTGGGGAAAACACAGGTTAGCTTATTTATTTTTTGTCGTCAGTCATCTGGTTCAGTTGAGCCTTGGGAGTGTGTCTGAGGTTGCTCACGCACGCTTAGCTTTATTTCTTGCTCTTACGGTGATTACTTACTATATCGTTATCTAATATCATGGGCAGGTTGTGACTCCAATAGCACCTTTGAGCCAACAGGTATCCTTTGATCTTACAATTTCATCATAGATTCTCATGAATTTTAGGAGCTCGATGTATTGATGTTTCTAGCAACCAATTCTTAGGAGTGTTCCAAAAACAAGAAAGCGAATAGTTTTGCTTTGGATAGATATTTTAAAACAAGGTTGCATCACTACTGCTTAGTTTTTTCTACGAGTGCATCAAATTACATCACTGAGGAAAAACATGTCTCTCTTGAGAGGCGGAAGTTGGGTCACGTACTGATGTTTGAGTAATTTGAAATTTAAGAGAAAAATGTGGGATTTGAAGGCCTCTATCCCTTGGTTTCGGTTGTTGGGTTTCTTGATCTTTAATTATATATACAGACTTGAAGTTTGTGGTGGCTAATGGACCATTTAAGCTTCAATGTTTCACTTGATTTACATGGTCTCTGCTTGCACATTGTGATTGAAGCAGATATAAAAAAAAATATCTTTCTTGAAACTAATCAGACCAATCTTTTGTTGTAGGCTGGTTATTACTGCTCTGTTTGTCAATGCGTTGTGAAGGATTCTGCCAACTACTTGGATCATATCAATGGAAAAAAGCGTATGTTACTAACCACTGAGACATTTTATTATAATACCTGTAAAGATTATACGTTTACTTGCATCTTATGTATTGTATCTGGTGTGGTTCACTAGATCAAAGAGCGCTGGGTATGTCTATGAGAGTGGAGCGCGCATCTTTGGAACAGGTAGTTATTCTTAATTATGCAGTACACAGAAAAGGAAGCAGGATTATTAAGTTTCTTTTTTCCCTTCTGCACCATGCCATGATTTTCTAATACCATTTGTATTGGAAATTATCAAGTATAACTTTGGTCTCAGGAAACCTTATTATGGCGTACGATAGCTGACTATGAAACTGCTATTCCAATATATTAGCGTTTCTATAAGGCTTTGCTTTCATGTGAGATAAGATTTTAATCAAAATCTTGACTGTGTAGGTTCAGGAAAGGTTCGAAGCTCTGAAGAAGAGAAAAATTCCTGGCACATTTACTGAGCAAGGTACTTACATGCTATCATTTGTTTTAGCGATTATTAATATGATGTATGTGGTGTTTGATGTTTTTGTGCAACTCAAGAGCTAATGAAACGGCTGTCTTTTTCACATAGATCTTGATGAGCGCATCATTAAACAGCAGCTTGAAGAGGAGGAACGGAAGCGACAGCGACGAGAAAAGAAAAAAGAAAAGAAGGTTAGTAAGAAACAGGTCAATTCTATGCCTCTGGCAATGACTAGACCAGACGAAAGGATTTTCAATATATCAGACCTAAGATTCTTGTGAAACTGGCAGACATCTGAGCCACAAGTTTGACCATCTGTTGGGATCCATCTGAGTCATTATTTTGCTCTTTTTTTTTTTTTTTCAATTGTACACAAGGGGAGTCTAATGTTTTGATTTGGTTTACTCCCGGACTGGACGATAGTCAATAGCTAATCCTTTTGAATGAATTTAGTTTGTATTTGTAAACTGATTATTACCTCATATTTTGTTACGAAGGAAATGGAGAAGGAATCAGAGGAAGAATTTGTGGACCCTGATGTTGCTGCCATGATGGGATTTGGCGGTTTTGGCACATCCAAGAAATGATTTGAGGCTTGTCGACATCTAATCCTTCCACAATGTTGTTCCTGACGAATGTCTCGACATTTTATGCTTCCTGATGATGAAAGAAACAAGAGCACATGATGAAGAGTGCGGAGCTTGGACTTCAAGGAGTCCCAGTTTGAACCAGGCTTAGCAGCTGTTAGATTACCTAAGCTGTTTCATACCCCTGAATTCTGTTTTGAAACATGCAGTGATTATATCAAGCTTCAAAATCTAACATCCTGAGATGTTAACACTGAACTATATTTTCTACGCCATTGTTCATTGAAGTGGCTGAGATTAGTAGCTTCCAATTCAGATCGATTTTGAATCCTAAATGAGTGAAGAACCCATGGTAGAAAATCTTGAACCAAATACCATCTACAAGTGATTCCCTGAAGATTCGTGCTACATTCACCCACATCAACACAAACAAAGTTGTACTCAAGAGACAAGATAAGTCTTAACGAGTAGAGCTTCATTTGGTAACAAGACACAGCAAGTGTTCAGCAGTGAGAGCAAACTCTTCCTTCAGCCTGCAGCCCAAAACAGCGACACCAGTAGGAAACTCGACCTCATCCTCGCTGCAGCAGCCATCTCCCAACAAGACCATCTCCGATTCTCCGTCAAGGTAAAGTTATAAGCTCCTCCGAGATTTTCGTTTGTCCGGCCAGGACAAACTGTTTGAGTTCCGTTACCACCTTCTTCAGCATTGGGCAATACAGGCACTGGCTCTGGCTCTGTATGTTGGTGCATATTGTGGGATTGTATCCCACATCGCCCATTTCAGCTTAAACATTAATCTATAAGTATAATTGGACTCTCCCACTCATTGTCAATTGGTTTTAAGTGTGGAACCAACTTTCTAATATGGTATCAGAGCGAGTTTTAGCCGCACCCCTGAATGAACCGGTCAAACGTGTTGGTTACGTCCGCACGAGGTCCCACTTGCGAGATATTGATTTAATGCGGTTTCGTCCGCTTACGATCTCGGGGGTGTTGGTGCATATTGTGGGATTGTATCCACATCGCCCATTTCAGCTTAAACATTAACCTATAAGTATAGTTGGACTCTCCCACTCATTGCCAATTGATTTTGAGTGTTTTGTTCGCGGTAGAGTAATTAGAGGACACGAGCTGATTTACGATCGGCACGTTGGGACTCTTTTGTGCAGTGCTGATTCCACGATCACTGTTTTCGGGGTCTGGCAGCGAACGCGCAGCCTGTTTGCGCATCTTGGCGCTGGCCTTAGAGGAATTGGATTTTGAGGAATGGCTCAAGTTTGCCAAACGGTTACTTCTCCTCCCGGTTCTGCTTGGTGCCTCGCTTGTTTCCTGTTGTTGTCCAAAGTCTACGCAATCCGAGCAAGTCAACTCAAGCTCGGTCCACTCTAAGGTTAATTTTATCACTAATTTTTTATTTATTATTTAATAATTAGTCAATAGGTATTTAATGCTTAATTAATAACTTAATATGTGTAACGAATTGGTTTATAATAAAATTGGTTAATTTGAATGATTTTATATGAATCAATCGGTTCGGTTTGGCTATACCCAATTTAATATGCAGGCCGATGAATATATATAAATCGGAACAAAACCAGATTCGCTTTCTCATTCAACCAATTGAACCATCGGTTAAATTTCAATCGCTATGATTAGAACAGCGGGCCTTGCAGCCTTCTCATTCTATGCTTATTCTGAGTTTGGTTTTGGTTTCACATGTTGTCTTAGTTGATGAAGCAAATTTTTACAATTAAATAGAGTTGGCTAGGAGTTTGTTGAAATTTTTCTGATAAGGTTGTGGTAAGTTTTCAATAATTCCGATCAAAATTGATATCTTTTCTAATTAATACTAGATATAGTTAAAGTTCAGTCGGAAAATTTCCGAAAAATTGTTGGAAATCTTTTCATACTACTACGATCATTTTTCAGAGACTTTCTAACATTTTGTATTCTTGCAGTGCCTTTATGCAAATAATTTAAAGTTGGCTGAAAACTCTCTGAAATTGGCCGGAATGTTTTACAAATTTCTAACTAGTCTCGATGACTTTTTGGCCAACTTAATAAAAAAATTAGACTTGACCGAAAATGGCCGAAATCTTACCATAAAAATTAAATCAAAACGCGAACCCAATATTCTTTTCTTCTCCTTCCTCCCTTCTTCCCTCTCTTCTATCTCCGTCGGCGACTCACCTCTGACACATCGGACAACGCTTCGGACACCCTAAAAAAACATTTTCGGCCACCCATTTCCAGGTCCACCACCTCCAATTTCATTCTTCAACCATAAACTAACAACCCCACCACCACACTTAACTTTGGCATTCCTATCTCCACCACGATCATCCTCATCTCCGACATTTCTAACTGCAGCACCACCCCTCACCTTCAATTTTCCCTCACCACTGATTTCATAAATAAATGTCCATCTATAGTAATTTTATTTGTAGTAAATTTAATTTTGTTTTCGATTTGTTTATATACTGAATTTGTGAATGAGTTTTGTCCGTGACGGTTAACTAGATTCAACACTCTCCATCACTTGCGAGGACCTTTGTTAACCTCAACAAGTGGGACCTCGTGCGGATCTAATTAACCGTTACGGGCATGTTCTAAGAGTGCGGCCAAAACCCGCTCTAATATAATGTAGATTAGTCGGATCCACACTCAAAACCAATTGACAATGAGTGAGAGAGTCCAACTGTATATTATGATCACTTTAGAGCCTTCAATGGACGATGTGAGATAATATCATTATGTTCAACACTCTGATACTATGTATCACTCAAGAGCTTTAACTTGAACGATGTGGGATAATATCACTGTGTTCAACAAGTTTGAGTGCATGTAAAAGATGAATTAGATTTAGAAAAAGTTTGTGTGCATCTAAAAAATGAATTAGTTTTAGATAAATTTGTGAAAAGTTTGTCACATTTCGGAATAAACCTCAGTATTAAAGTTTGCGAATAACTTTTTGTTTTCTAAGAAATTATTTTGTTGAATTACTTTGAATGTGAAAGGGTTTTTCTGGTTTAGTACTTACTCTTTTATATGAACCTGTTCTCATATATGTAAAAAATGTACATGAATTATTTTGGATGTTAAAATCTGTTGTGACTCTTTACTTGTATATGAACTTACTTACACATATATGTAAGTCCTATGTCATGTTTGTAATATGTATATGCTCTCATCATTCATTTTCGTGAAATTATACACATGCATCCTTCCACTCCGATCAAAATGGAGGACAAGACAACGAGAGTTAACCACCGACTCCCCAACATCAGACAGGGAGGATGCTCCCTTTTCCGAGTGCTCGAGCTCGATGAGTTACCGACCTCCATTCACAGCCCCAAAACTTAGCTAGTCTGTACCTCGTTGAACTGATCAGCTGTAAGAAAATTTTGAATGTCTCAACTTGTTCAATCCTCCATACTTACTAACTCTGGGTGAGTTGTGGAGGGGACATCGTAAGGACGTTCACATCCCGCATCGATCATCCATCGATCTAAGTCCAAGTGACGATTAGGTCCACAGAATATGACTAGAAAAACTGGGTTTAAGGAAGACTTTAAAATTAGGAACACAGTGGATGGGAGGCCGTTCTGATAGTTTCTACCCATTAAATTAGTTAACTAATTCGTATTGGCTAAACTCTTTGATTGTGTTGAGAATCAATTTATTCTCTATTATGGATCATAAATATCTTATTACAGACCGCTTATGATTAATGAGTTTATGTACATGGCTAATTAAGAATAAATTTAATGGATCACACACAATCGAGTGTTAGATATTGAGTTGGGTAAAAACTGAATAAGATTTGGTTCAGATATGATCTAGTTCAGCCCGCGTCTGAATCGGATAAACCAATAGAATATACCTTATGAGTATGACTCATAAATAATATTTGCTGGGTCTGAAAACATATTTGGTAAGTCTGTTAAAGAAATTGGACAGCGGGTCAAGGCCCAATTCTCGTTATAAGCAGAAGCTCAATGAATTTTCAGATGATGTCGCAATTTTATTATACGATAAGAATAACACCTTAATAAAAGATGGTTTAAATTTTCTCACGAGGAGCTAATACTTTAAAAAGATGCGGTATGCAATATGCGTGTGTATCATTAGAGGCGCATTGTTGCACTCGTCAAATGAGGATAAGCAAAAGAAATGTAATTACATTTTGTTATATTACATTCAAATGAAACACTTCTTTAAGTTTTCACAAGTGCTAAAAAATACTTTTCTATTGTGCTTCAATAACTGTTATTTAGAAACATTTTTAACAAAGAGTTAAACATGTCATACATGTTTAACTAAAATGATTGTGCTCCCATTAATCCATATCTAAACATATAATTTTTTTCATTTTAATAATAATTAAATCTATTTAATTATCTTTCTGAAATGTTGATTTTGATTCTATCTCTGAAATGTCTATTAATATTTTTCACTGTCGAGAATCTTTTCATTGTTTTTACTTATTTCATGAACTAATTCATCACAATCATTTTGTACCACTATTAATCCACTCTTTTATAATTTATGCGAACTTTTTAAAAAATGCATTAAATATTAATTTATTAAATTTTGTCACAATTATTATTAATTTCTATTTAAGCCTCTAGACAGAGAATCGCTTATCACTTATCCATTATTTCATATCGCTTATCGGTTATCTTATCACTCATCGCGTCATCTTCAACCCCTGCAGCGCGCAGGTTTGGAGAAGACGCAGAACCAGAACTCACCACGACTGCGTTTCTGTATAAAACACACGAAAGTGTGTCGTTTATTCAATGCCTCTTGCAGTGACTTCACGCTGTTGCAGAAATTTCAAGTCCTCGAACTCTGCGCGCAGGTTTGCAGAAGACGCAGAACCAGAACTCACCACGACTGCGTTTCTGTATAAAACACACGAAAGTGTGTCGTTTATTCAATGCCTCTCGCAGTGACTTGACACTGTTGCAGAAATCTCAAGCCCTCGAACACTCTCTAGTAGGTGACGCTCTTACGTTCTCCTCCGTCTCCGCATCTCGATTTCCTGTCTCCCAACAATCCGACGTGTCTCCAGCCGATCGCCGTCAATTTAGCCGCATCACGCATGTCGGAGCAACCAATCGATCCGATGATGTTGCAGAATTTCCCGCAGCCGCTACCGCCGCCGCCGCTACCGGCCAATTCGACAAGCGCGGAGCTCAGCAGAGACACGACGGCCGAGACGGTGCGAAATGGGGTTGGTGATGTCGGGGAGGAGGTTGAAGGGAGTGGTGATTCATCACTGGATTCCCAGGCGCTGCTTGTTTCTGGGTCCTCGCAAAATGAGGTTTGCGGTGATGAGGGTGATGGCGTCGTAGGAAATGTTGACGAAGGACCCGATTCGAGGGCGCTGGTTGTGGCTCCGCATGAGAACAGGGTTGTGGTGGCTGCGCAGTCACCTAAAACAGGTGTTAGGTCGGCGGAGATGGTGCGTTTACGTGAGATAGATTCGGAAACTGAGAGGCTGTTTTATGGAGAATATAGAGCTCTGAGGATGCTGTACGACGGTTTGAGGGTTTCTCCTTTGTTGGTCAGCGAGGAGAGAGGGGTGAACAAGTGGATTCGGAAGGATATGAAGGCTGCCACAGTGATGAGAGAGAGGGGGTTGTGGTTGCATCGCGATAAGAGGATAGTTGGGTCAATCCCCGGCGTGAATGTAGGTGATGTATATCTTAGATACATTGAGCTTTGTGTTTTTGGATTGCATGGTCAGACGCAAGCAGGGATTGACTATGTATGTGCTAGCCAAAGTGTTAACGGAGAGCCCATTGCGACCAGCATTGTGTTTTCAGGTGGATACGAAGACAATGAGGATTTTGGTAATGTGATCATCTACAGTGGCCAGGGTGGGAAAGACAGACTTAATAAGCAATGTGCCGATCAGAAATTAGAAGGCGGAAACTTGGCTCTTGCTAACAGTATGAGATACGGGATTGAATTGAGGGTGATTAGAGGTATTAAGACAGGGAGAGGTGCTGCCAAGATTTATATATATGATGGGCTTTATAAAATAGTTGAGTCTTGGTTTGATGTTGGAAAATCTGGATTCGGTGTTTTCAAGTTCAAGCTTGTGAGAGAGCATGGGCAGCCCTGTTTGGGTAGTGCGATTCTCAGGCTCGCAGAAAATATAAAGGCAGATCCTTTGGCTGTTAGACCCACTGGTTATGTTCATCTGGATATTTCATTTAAGAGGGAAAATGTTCCTGTTCTTCTGTACAACGATGTGGATACATGTCGGGAGCCATTGTGTTTTGAATACCTTTCTAAAACTGTGTTCCCTCCTCATGTTTTTCAACAGTCAAATTTCCAGTCTGGATGCTCTTGCATTTCTGCATGTGGACAGGATTGTGTTTGCGCCATAAAGAATGGTGGGAATTTCCCATATGATCCGAATGGTATACTCATAAGATGGAAACCAGTTGTGTTTGAGTGTGGGACGTTCTGCAAGTGTCCGCCAACCTGCCACAACCGGGTAAGCCAGCATGGGTTAAAGACACAATTGGAAGTGTTCAGGTCAAAGGAAGCTGGTTGGGGAGTAAGGTCGTTGGACCTCATCCATGCTGGCACATTTATTTGTGAATATGCTGGGGTCATACTCACAAAAGAGCAGGCGACTCTATTTGACAGTGATGAATTGATATATCCAAACACGTTCGTCTACAAGCAGAAAATTTGGGGAGATTTGTCTATGGTGTTCCCCAACTTCCCGCTCCCCACATATCCATCCATACCACCCATTGAGTATGCTATAGATGTTTCAAGATTCAGGAGTGTGGCCTCTTATATTAGGCATAGTTCTTGTCCCAATTTGATGGTGCAGCCTGTTCTTCACAGCCACTGCAATCTATATTTTCCGCACCTTATGATTTTCTCTATGGAAAACATACCTCCCATGATGGAGTTGACTCTTGACTATGGGATTTCAGAGGAGCCCAGTGGTGATGTTCCAGAGATGCTTTCTATATCCAACTGAGTGTGTTGGAAGAAAGAATTGCTTGTGCATGCGGAGGTAATTTGCATCAAAATTTGGTGCTTATTCACTTCACTCTACATTTTGATCTCTTTCAACCCCATTGATTCCGGTATTGGCAATGTATGTGGCTAACATTTGAAACATTGATTCAGAGTTCTTGCTGCTAACTGCAGCCATTATCTTGAGTGTATCTGCGAGACAAGTAGAGATTATGCGTTTATATCTGACTGCCTGACTTGTCAGTGAACATGTTTTGCAATTCTATGCAATCTTGGTATATTAGTGTGGTCACTTTGCCCACTATAAGCCCTCCAGTTCATTCCTATGATTTTTTTGACATTCGGTTCTTGGAGTTAAGGATAGGGGCTCAAGCTTATTTAGCATTTTAATTTTTCATGTTAATTAACCTTACGGGGCTTCACATAATTAGTGTGAGTAACATGTTGTGTTTGCTAATTCACATGTCATATAAGTAGTGATGCCTTTGAGCTCTAAAAGGTCTTCTGAACTTCTGAGTCTTTTTATTATCATATATACATCTTGGTCCGTCTTTTGTTTAGGAGAGGCGGAATCCTGTAGTTTCCTTTCATTTCGACAAGTAAAATAAGCACCTCCAACTATATTATAAAAGGTTGTTTCATGGGAAGACATGCGTATTGATTTTTGTCTGTGATGCTGCCACAACAGTGTATACCACAATTTATATTTAAAAAAGTTAATAGTTACACAGTCAAGAGGAAAATATGATGTGCAAATATTCATATGTTACCATTCTACTGTTTGGATCATTTGATGGACAATATGTTTTACTGTCATCAAGAGGTTGACACTCAACGATGATATATATGCTCGAAATTATAAGTTACGAAATTTATGAACATATGGATATGTTGGACAGTGAAAATGGGCATGCATAATGATATAAAATAGTGAAACTCCTCTTACGATCAAAAATGTTTTTTCAGTCCCTGATATAAATGTGTTCATGATGTTATTGTTTTCTATTTTTGTACACCCTTCAAATTAGCAACAGCCCTCCTGCTAAATTTAATCTAGTTTCTCCGATATATTTTCTTTTTTTGCTGCGAGCTTCATCTAGTGGCAACATATCCCCATAACAATTATCTCAATTAGGATGTAGGGCGAAGTTCACATCTATGCCATAATATCGTTAATACACAAAAGCTCACATCCTAGTGTTTTAGCAGTGTTAAATCTTCGTACGGTGTCTCACCTGTTGAATTCTTGAAGTAGTAATGTTTGCTGTGTCGTTTTGTCGTAATAGATTTCATCCTATTGATTCGTTTTTACATACTGTTGTAATGGATATTCTTGTTAAGTTTCGGCAATCTTTGCCCTCTATATTGTATGCATGCTTTGTTTTCTTTTTATTATAACAGAGTTGAGTGAAAGAGGTGAAGTTCAAAGCTAGAATTTGAGGGTCGTTAAATTATGGCATTCTAAAATTGCGGTCAACAATCCACAATAATGCTCTGCCAGTGCTAAATCAGAAGCCACGTTTTAAAAAATGTGGACGCTGGATTTTAGTGCAAACTCAGTCAAGCTGTTACTATGAGCTTTTGAAGTCTTAGGTCTTCAACATAATGTGTAGCTTGAGATTTGTTGATGGTTCTACAGTATAAACTTTCAACAACGATCAATATTCAGAATAGTTATAAATATATTAGTACGGAGCTGTTAATGGGAAAGTTGAGCTGCTCGGCATATATGCAGAAAGAATCACAAAAAGTTTCATGCTTTTGGTTATTAACCATAATTTTGTAATAACATCCTGTGGTATCTGCCTGCAGGTAGCTCTCTCATGAATGCAGTAGCCTTATGTGACATCATCCCAAATATGTATTATATGTACTCCACAATGACTGCTCACATCTGATAATAGATTTTGAATTTACAGGGTGCTAGCTGGGCTTCTCGAACTCTGACTTTCATGACGACTCGTTGTTTGTGCATTTAGAGTAAGTTGTTTTTCAAATCATTACGCGTGATTTGATAATTCATCATCATGCTTAAATTGTTCACAGTTGGTATTCTCTAGATACTTCACATAAATATCTTAGATCACTTGGTTTGTCGAATAACATAGATTTAATTGAAGGATGCATTTTGCCGCTGTGGCTTTGCTCTGCTTGGCAGTTTAACCCAAAACTCTTTCAGCTTTATATCGTGTTTAAGATTCTAAAAAGACAACAGTTTAAGTACTAGTTTCTTGCTTTATGACTTTGGCTTGTTCACTCTTTTTTTCTTATTTGATTTAATATTACTATTTTTATATTTTTTTGGTTCTCGCAAAAAGGTATCGTGTTGAGGAGTTTGAGTTTGACACCTAGATTGACATATAAATACATTCAGAATACTGGAGTTTGCCATATTAGAAAAATATGTTTGTTCAGACATGGAAATTTCACAAATAAATTGAATATTTAAGACTTTTAAGCGGAAGATACACATACTTGATTAAAAGAGAACATTTAATGATATATTTATTTGGACCAAATATATAGGCAACCACATGTTCTCTGAGAGAACAAAAAAGAAACTTAGGTTACAACTGGTTCAGGATACTTTTGATATCTAATCGTTCTGATTTTAGTTTTGTGTGGAGGCTTAGGATTGTTACGTGTAAGTGCCACCTATGGATCGTAATTATATCCTCATTAAAATGAATTATTGTCTTCCTCTATATAGACTATTCAATTACATTAAATACTATGAAAAAAGGTGTGATTTGCACACCCATAATTGTTTCATTTCAATAAAAAATAATTATTTTTTACAATACAAATAGATTTGATGAACTTTGGTGGTTTTGGAGGAGCTCCGAAGAACCTGAGGGAAGCTGAGATGTTATCTAACGTGCAGCACGTCCCTGATAGGGCTCTCAGAGACCTAACAGACATTAAGAAATACTTATCCAGAAAACATGGTGAGAAGAAGTGGAAGTGCGAGAAATGTTCCAAGAATTACAGAGTGCAGATTACACCCTTATCAAGTTATTAAACTCTCTGTCCATCTTCTTTTGTGTCCTCAGTTCGATTTTTTTAGAGATTTAAACAATGTTGTTGTGGTTGATACTAGTTGTATAAGTCCGCTAAAAAGTTCTGGGTTTGATTTGGATAAGAAGAGAGAAAAGGGGACTCATGGATTAGTGAATGTGTAGGTTTTGGTTCTTTCCTAGATTAGTTTTTGTAAATCATTTGTTGAGTTTGCTATATAAGATTTGTTTTCTTTATGTTCTTGTCCGCTTTTGTGCTAGTATGCTTGTGACATCTCGCAGCTACCTGGCTGGAATCTTTAGCGGGCTATGTGTGCTAATGATCAATCATCCTCCTGATTTTACAGGGTTGGTTAGCTATCTGTGGTTGCTTGATTTGCATCTAGTTTTGTGTCAGGAAAGACAGATTCGTGACACACCGAGCATTCTGTGATGCTCTAACCCAGGAGGATGCGATGGATGACCAGCCGGAATTCACCGACACAAAGTGTCTAGCCAGAATCATTTTGAATCCAATCAAATACAAGATCAACTGAACAGGTAACCTGCATCTCTCATTTCTCTAATTTCTTAAGTCAGTATCTCAGTATCCATGTCAGGATCTGTATCATATATATGAGCAACCAAGTTTAAACATTAGGGTAAAAGTGTACAACTAATAGGCAATAGCTTGCCCCTGTAAAATGTGAAACAATGTTTTGGGTTCTCATCTTTGCTATTTGAGGTACCTTCATGGTAACCAATCATGGATAATAGACAAAAAAAAAAGCTTAATACAGATACAAAGCCAGATACTTTTAGTACCCTGGCTAAGAACTGACATGTTGTGTTTGGTCATATATAGCATTTAATTAAGTTTTTATGATAGATTCTACCCTTTAGTAACAGCTGCTGCTAATAAATAATGTCTTCAATGTAACCTTGAAGTAATCAGCCTTTGATATTTATGAAAGCGACTGTTACTTGCAGCATCCTATAACTTGCTACACATATACTTCCAACTACTAATTCCTTGCCAGTATCATACACATAATCATCTGAGCTTTCTGTCTGTAGATCTGTCTCAATGGAGAACCAGAGCCTTCCCGTATCAGATTCTGCCAGTGTGCAGCTGGAGAAGACCGGCTGCCCTTTACCAGGCTCCGGCAGTGCACAGCCAGAGAAGACAACGACCGCCTCTCCCAAAGAAGAGCATGCCATTTCAGAGGCCAGGCTGGTCAACACTGCTCCTGTAAAGGAAGAGCATGTCATTCCAGTGGATAAATTGGTCGAGACGGCCAAGCTAAGTGAGGTGGTCAAGGAAGTGGTCTCTGAGAAAGTAGAGGAGGAGCCTGTGAAGGTCGAAGGCGCACTGAATGAAACTGCTGAGAAACCGAAGGGATCTATAACTATGACTCCCCTATAAATAATGTTCTGGGTGTGTTTCATATTTTTTTTGTCCACTATGAAGCACCCCAAGTTTATTCCTGGCTAACAAATAGTAATACCAATAAGAGTGAGCTCGACTCACTCATGTTATTAATATTATTCGGCTTTTGATTCTGGAACAGTTACATTACAAGAATATTAGTACATTATGTTTGTGTGTGGTCAGTTAATTTAGCAACAAGCATCAAATAGAAGGCTCTTGAAGCAACTGCAACTGGGTTTTCCAGTGCATAAGCTGACATCAGATAGGAAAATCATGCTAATAACCTAAACAAAAGTCATGTTATTAAAAAAAAGGACAATCAAGAATAAGCAGTGCTATTGAAGAACCTGCAGAGCAGCAAAGAGTGCTGATGTAGAACAGACGCAGAGTGAGGGAAAGGAATTTGGGAGGCACTGAAATTGAGTAAGCCAATTTGCCGTGTCTATCACCTCGGAATTTCTAAGATGGGTATTGCTGTGATGGTGGAAGAGTCCAGCTTCAATTCTTTCTATGTATACAGGTAGAGAGAGAGAGAGAGAGCGAGATAATAGTTTCTAGAGCCGCAATAGTTTGGTTAAGATGGTACTGACTGAAGACACCCGCAACAATGACATCAACAGACAACTAAAGTTATGCATGACCTTATCTCTTTTGGATGTTTTACTATTATTTGACTTGAACATTACCAAGACAAAGATGCAATACCTGGGATATCAGATTGTTGGGCGTAATGGAACAGCTCTAAAAAGCATAAGAAGATTCACCACGTAGCTGTCGCTTCTCCATTCAGAATGTCTTCTGTGTTTTTCATGACGTTTGTATTCAGGATTTTCATATTGGTCTCATTTGCACGTGAGAGGATTCAGAAGCATGAAAGAAGGTAGAATATTCAAAGCAATATGATGATATAAGGGATGACAAAATGTCTTTAATGATTCCCACCAAAAACATCCTATTTCATACCAACAAACAAGCAGTAAGAACAAGTCTGTAATATTCTCCAACATGCTGACTTCAAAGCAGGACATTTTTGGCAGCGCGACCGCACAAGTGTGATACTTTACCAAGAAAGCCCACACTATTTGATGTACTGGGAGACCCACTTGAACCCATCGCCATACCCCATCTTCCTGACGATGCTGCACATAAATACCTCCAGAGGGCGCACATTTGAATCCGCTAGATTTACCTTCCCCTTGCCGGTTGTGAAGTTGGTCAGGCCAAGGTGGTACCGCAGCTCGTCCTCTGATGCAGCATAGGGAATATCAATTTTGTTGCCCAATATGAGGAATGGTACAGTGGCTAGCGACTCGTCAGAGAGGAGGGCATCCAATTCTTTTTTAGATTCAGCAAATCTCTCCTTGTCGTATGCATCAACCAGGTACACAACTGCATCCACCTTCAGCCAAAAAAATAAGGTCGAGCCATTTAGAGTAAATAATTTGGTCGAGTTGCAGATTCTTTAATATTCGTTGCACAAAGAATCAAAACATCACACATTTAGAAACTTGACTGGCTGGTTAACAACAAAGGGGAGTAACTCAAAGAGGAAAGCTCAAAAGCGGATCAACGACAGTTTTTTGTACTTCTTGGACATTATGTGCAAAATAAATAAATATTTGTCAGGAGAAAATTTCATAATTGATTATCTATACTTTGTATCATGTGTACACTGTCCCTCCAAACAGATAACCACGCATATATTACAAGACATTAAATGATAACTGAGACCATGATACTTATTAAGAGTCAACTGGAACAGTGGGTGGGGTTAGCAAGCGAGACTTAAGAATGATATCTATAAAAATGAACATGAAGGTGTCCCTTGAATTGCTTGTATGGTGAGGTACTATTATTAAAACACCTTATCAAAATGGAAGGTGCTATCAGCGAACTCCCAAATTTAATCTTGGCCCTCCATGAATCAAAAAAACACATGGAAGTTTATTTGGGATTATGAAGGCCAAATAATTAATTTTGTTAAACAAAACGATCTGTGGGAAGATATAAGCCTTATTGTCATTTTGCTGATGTATAGTTATTCTGTTCACACAGTCAACCCATGTGTACAAATTGAATCATTGCGAACCCGAGTATGATATAATAAGAGAAGACAAGAAAGAGAAACATGAGAAGTACCTTAGCATAGTAATCTTTCCAAACCCTTCGGGCAATTTGATGCCCTCCCAAATCAAAGGCCTTGAACTTGATTTTTCCAATACTGAGCTCCTCGGAAGTAGGGTACTGCGTGGGCTGATGCTGTACAAGCCTCTGTCACATTTCAACACACGTAAATCAGATCAGTTCTCTTCATCAATCTCCAAACCTAGACTTCCTTCATCACTTCAATTTTTCCTCCAACAGCCACAAATAATGTCATACAACACAACACATGCCATCAAATCGGATACCAAAATTTAATAAGAATAAAAAATACATCAACTCAGAGAGATCACATCCAGCTTCAACCACATCGCACAATTTCTCCTACAAAATCCACAGACGGAATTCCCGATAAAAATCTGAACAAACGAACAAAAATCGAACCTCATCTTTCAACATGTGAAGCAGCGTGGTCTTTCCAGCGTTATCCAGGCCGAGGAACAAGATCTTGGCCTCCTTCTGCCACAACCCTAACGAAGCGAGAACTCCATAAAACCAATCGACCAGAAACATCTTCTCGCAGATCTGCCGAATTCAAGCCGCGCCGATCCGATTCGGTAGAAGAAGGACGGAATCGTCAGATTCTGGGAATCTGCGAGCGATGGAGGTAGAGATCGGTGGATGTGTGGTGAGAGAGACAAACGATCCTGGCAGATCGCTGGAGCTTTCATATTGTAGTGTGGACGCAGTTGATGACGTGTTCGTCTGTCGTTTTGCTGTCAAAGTTCTGCGTTTTACAGGCGAGAGTTACACGAGGGGTGAGTTGTTGCTAGTGGTGAGCTGGCCGTGTTTGACTGGCTGAATACTCATTACCCTGAAATAAGCAGCTTGATTAGATTAAAGATAAATTTATATTTTCATTCAAATAACATTGTACAGTCATGCCTAGAAGTGGAAAGAACAGTTAACAGCCTTTCAACCTGTTCTTTCTCTGATGTAGCACTTGGAGTGTCATCATCAGTCGAGACACTACTTTGCAGGCTGCTAAATGCATCATAACTCTTCAGGTAGGAATACTGTCCGGTTTTATTGTTCCCATGGTCCATTTGGGAAGTGGTTCCTGCCATTTTCCTATCCTTTCCAGTTCCTGCCATCTTTTGTGAAGATGACACCTTCAACAAAACCACTCGCAGGGTGTAACCATATAAAACATGAACAGCAACATATTTAACACTTCTTTAAATTCACAACATGAGAAAGCCCTCAAAAGAGAAAACATATCCATCAGTTTCTTTCTCTATAAAATACCAGTACCAGGAACAAACACAAGTATATCATCAGTTTCATCCGCATCCCATTTGAAGCCGGTTACTGGACCGCACACCAGATGCATCGAGAAAATAAACATGAACTCTAATTGCTTTGAAAAATCTATTGGCAAAAATGAATGAATGAAATCCCAACAACCAACATATTATACAATTCTTTCACCACCACTGTCATCAGGACATTCAAAGTGGATGCTTTGAAACGTAATAATAAATAATCAAGTCAGGCAGCAAGCTGGAAACGGAAACTCATTGACTACAACACATACTGATGTCCCCCGGTTATCTCCTGGTCTCATTCTTTTGTCCTTTTCCTTCAGCGACAGCTCCCAATCCTGCAAACCATTCAAAAATCCCTCGAAACCCTGAAAATATCACCAATAAAATCAAAACTACCAGCTGGGACAAGAAACAGCGAACATGAAATCGTTTCTTACCGCACATAGCCACGACCAATCAACACCATTTCCAAGCAAAATTTTGCAGAAAAATAAATTTCGAGAATACGTGAAATCAATACAAAACAGATTCGTACCAAAGCTTGATCGCGTTCGTGCTTCGACGGAGCTCTCGCCATTCTGCTGATTGGGAGAGAAAGGGCTGGATGCCTCTGATATGAAGTTCGTCAGAGAAGTATCCGAGCTTGCCATGATGAAGCGTGCGAGGATTGAGCGTATGAAAATCCTGAAGCAGAAGAAAGCGGATAAAAGATCGTCGAGTTTGGGAAACATTCTAGCAATGTTGATCACGCTCATCTTCTGCTTTGTCATCATTTTTCAAGGTAAATTATAATACTTCGTATATTCTACGTTTCACTATCAGCAATTGGTATGATTTTTTCAACAATATGGCCTGGTTCTGGTATTTCTACCGAACAGAAGTTCTGGCATAAAAGAGCTCAAAGAGAAGACACAAATATTTTAATAAGAAAGATCACTATTAGCAGCTATCAGACCCCATATAGTTGATTTTATGATTTTTACCAGACTATCTAGCACTCGCTTGTTCTGTTCTTCAATCTGGAATTTTGTCTTTCCCGTGGTTTACATTTCCGTGTCTGAATATAAATTCTCTATCACTATATGTAGCCTTTCCGCGATAACCTGATTTGTCCATTTTGCAGGCCTTCTGGGTTCACGGGTTTGACGCCGTTGCTCATTACCAGGATTCATATTCCACTCCATTATTAAACGATCTACGCTGATTTTTTGTACTAGATCATTCTCACTGATGAATATTAGCTGTCTGAAAATCACTCTACTCTATTGATTTGATGTCCTAAGAGTGGATACTTCTTCCTTGTCGTTAGAGTTTGACAATTTCCTAAGAGTGAATTTCAACCTTTAATCACTTCATTTGCTTCTATGCTGTATTCTTGGCTCGACAAAGGACATAAGGTTGTTTAAACACATATCAAAGTCAAATAAAACGAGTAATTAATTTATGCCAAGATGTGCCATGTGAAAATTTGAAAAGTTAAACTGTCACGTGTTATGCATTAATTGACTGAAAATTAATTTAACTTTTCGGACTTGCATGGCACCACACAAGAATCACTCAAATCAAACCTATATATAATATTCAGTCAGAGTAAACAACCACAGAAGAAATACATAGAAGAGAAGATTTTTGAATCTGTGATGAAAATGTCAAGACCAAGACCATACCACCTTTAAGAACATAGTTATTGACAAGCCTGTTTATTGTCTATTAACAGAAGACCCTATAAACACTTATGAATAATTATTAATCATTGTGTGCATATAAACTATAAAGTTACCTAAAATTTGCTGGGTGAGCTAACCACTGCCTCTTGGCGATCCTCTTATATAGACGCTGCACATGTTGTCCGAAAATGACCAGTTTGATTGCACCGGCTGCAGTGAACAACCCGTTTTGTGCGACCACGGTCTTCTGCTCTAACTCGCTTTTTTCTGGGTCTTCCTGGCGGTCGTAGTGACTTGGGAGGGTTAATGACAACATCAGATGTCAAATTGGCACTTGGATCTCCTTCAAACAATTCCCTCCACATAGACTTGTCAGGAATGGGATGTATTGTCTGGGAGTACGTTTTTCTGTAGGATGTGACGGTGAAACAGCTTTCAGTAAAACGTTGTACGTTCTGCCTGCATGAGAGAAGAGCGGCCACGGCATGTGCACAGGGCAATCCATAGAGCTGCCAGGCTCGACATGAACAGGAACGATTCCTGATGTCCACTATGCTGCTCCCATCATGAGATATAACTTCAAACTCAGCTTCGTTAGCACGTAGCACTTCGTAAGTGCGAGCCCAGTCTAGAGCTTCTGCAACTCGCCTCTCAGCAGATGGCACAAGTATTGAGCTCCATTGCATACTAGTTTCACGGCGTTCATTAAACCAAGTCATGAGCTGTCGTCTTATGCATTCCATCATCTGAATGATCGGAAGGCTGGAAGCTTCTGAAAGCCAACTATGTAAAGATTCAGCAATGTTTGCGGTCAATTGTCCAAATCTCGTCCCCTCAAAATATGCCGTGGCCCACAAGCGAGCAGGCACACTTCGAACCCAATATGCGGCATCTTGTGATATGTGTTCTATCTCCATTAATTTTGCCTCATACTCCATAACAGTAAGCACTTGGGCAGCTTCCCATAAAAGTTTGACAAGCACTGAGTTATTAAATTCTCTGTGGAATCTATCACTCAAGTGGAGCAAGCAAAATCCATGGAATGCAGTTGGAAAATTGGCTTCCACGCCATCGATGATTCCCTTTTGCCGGTCTGACAGGATTGTAAGTCTGGGCATGTTCTCGGTGTTGATTTCAAGCAAGTTGTGGAGTTCTGAAAGAAACCACATCCAATTATCTTCATTTTCCTCATCCACTACACCGAAGGCTAGAGGGAAAAGAGCACCTTCACCATCAAATCCAGTGGCCAAGAGTAGAGTCCCAAGGTATTTGCTCTTTAGGTATGTTCTATCGAGCCCAATGAGAGGCCTGCAAGCATTTATAAAGCCATAAATGCTTGTGTCTCTCTCTCTTCCTTGTGTAATTTTGTGTTTTGGCTGGGATTCCGCCGGCGACGTTGTTAACGTTGTCTCTCCGGTGAATTTCTAACATAATGGATACATTTAGATCAGAGAAATTTTTGGATGAATTGTAGTGGACACTATCAATGAGAAGACGTCACGTGACGCGTTGAAAAATCAAAATTTTTTTCAAACCAATGGTAAATCGCCATGTGTAATTTTGACTTTTCAACGCGCCACGTGGCGACTTCTCATTAGTGATGTCCACCGTCACGTGGTGGACACCGTACATCCAAGAATCACTCTTTAAATTTGTTTCAAAATTAAAAAGTGAAAAAAATAAATTTTAAATGAAAAATGAAAAATTATTTTTAAAATTTAAAACAAATATTTTTTAAAATTATTTTATTTTTAAAATAAATTTAAATATAAAACATAAATTGTTTTCATGATTTATTATTGTCATAAATTAATTTTTATTTATTTTATTTGATAGTTGAGTATTTGAAGAATAAATTTGAGTCCAATGGGTATAAATAACGAGTCTTGAGTTTGATACGGACCCAAATAAAATGTGTTAGCAATGTATGTGGACACTTAACGAATCAAGAAATGTCATGTTGAAATTCTGATCAAAGCAAATCTATTTCATATCAGTCCGACACCATCATTTAGAAGTGGAACTTGACTGGGATACCAAAGAATAATTAGCCTCACATCGTGGATGCAAGACACTCCTTCCATAAAAATCTTCATTGGAAGTACTCAGGATAAACCATTTTTTGAGTGTTACCAGCCAGCTACACTGTGAAACTGGCTTATCATAAGTCCAAGGAAGTAGGCAATATAATGCTCTGATTATGGGTGTTCACTGTACAGTTAAAATTGTTAATCGAAATCAGTTAACTGAAAATTTTAACCGTGGTTAATCAAATTCGGTTAACCGGGAAATTCGGTTCAATTAACGGTTAAGGTTATTTGTATTTTCGATTAACCGATTAACCGAATAAAAATAAAAGTATTAATATTAAATATAAATTTTTTATAAAATTAATATTAATATTAAATATTAAAATGAAATATAACAATTATAAAATCATTACTATTAATAAAAATTAAATATAAAAAATATTGAATATAGTATATTATTATTAATTTAACCAAATTAATCGAATTTTTGATTATTCAGTTAATCGGTTAAATTAACCAAAATTAACCGAATTTTTGGTTAACCGAAAATTCAGTTCGGTTAATAATTAATATTTTGGCGGTCGGTGTAAAAAATTCGATCGATTAATTAGTGATTGTTCACCCCTAGCTCTGCTTGTCTGAGCCTGTTGGCCAGGCCACGGTCCAGGCTCGGT